>JAOPTZ010302364.1:0-10021 GCA_027564475.1 Doxocopa laurentia | reverse complement strand
GCTTTCATGCTCGGCCCCCTCACCGGTGACGCTGAATAAGTCACTAGGACTAACAGCAAGACACATTACAGAAAAAACAAGGTTTTATTTATAAATATTATAACAAAAAAATATGTTAAATAAAGAAGGAAGTGGATTTAAATCTCAACAGCAAATTAAGCAAATTTTGTACCACTAAATTGAATTTGATTGTGTATATTATTCAGTAGACAAACGTAGATAATAGTTTACTATACAGAATAACCTTTGTTGATTTCATTGTGCCGAATAGGTTTCGCCAGTTCTCAAGTAGAGGTATACTTTTGGAACTTGTGATAGATTCTTACTTTCAACCAACAATGCTTTTGAAATAAAAATATTTTATTTCATTGTTAATTCTAGATTTAAAGTTGGTGACATTTTAATATTCTCACTCACAAAATTATTGGATATTGCTGACAGAATGAAAAGTTAAAGCTTGGAATTAAATGCTTTCATATAGTTTGAGTTATCGCTTGTCTCACGCTCGAATAGCTGTATCATACTTTATATTCATGCAATGAATAAAAATCTCTTCACGTTTACTGTATTTTTTTTATTTTGAAATTAAAATCTATTCATCGTAATAAAATAATTATCAACATTAAAACGTATATTTATGTATAATTAATGCTAAAATAGTCTCAATCATCGCTAATTCATTAATACACGCTTAATTTCGAAGTCATACAAGTGCGTCAAGGAACAGTAATCTTCCGCGCGATCGAATTAGTCAATTATTTTCCGATTGTGATTGGTTATTTTTTTCATCATCACTGCTGAAAGTTTATGTCATTGTAATATTTGTATATATGTGTATTTTATTTCGATATTTATTAATAAGCATACGTACATATATTAGCTTGAGCTGAAAACAATAAAACAAGTGACAAACAAACAGAGTTGAAATTTAGAGCCATTTATGATTACAGTTTATATATATATATATATATATATAGAGGCATTCTTATATATAAGAGGCATACATATATATAGAGACATTCATGCCATGCATGAGACATAAATGCCTTTCTTTCCTCAATATCATGTATGTGTAAATCTAGTATAGCAGAACAAGCACAATGTTTCATATAATTAAAATAATATCGATGTTCAATAAATTCATCACAAGTTTTAAGGTTTCGTTTAATTAATGTAGTTGGGATCATTAAATAAACTCATATTAGTTCCAATATCAGCCAATAAGCCTTGGGTCATTTACTTGATAATACAAATACTTGTACAGGCTTTAACAGGAAATGAAAATTAAGTTTGATAACAGAGGGTTTGTTATTAAAATAGTTAGTTTAATTACTTTAAACAATTAATTATAAAGGTTTTATTAACGGTTTTCATAAATAAAGTTATATATTGTTTAATGGAATTTCGCTTGTACTATATTACGTCACTTGTAAAACGATTTCGAAGACTATTTTTCCTTGATAGCACATGCTTAGCTATATTAGTAGCAAAGGATCAAACTAAAATTTGTACAGTACAACTATATACAAATTGTTTTTTATATTATTATTTGAATTTGTTTTTTTTTTATGTAGATTTGTTGTTGTAAGAGCAAGCAAACGGGCAGGAGGATCACCTGAAGAACTGAATCACCGCCGCCCATGAACACTTGTAACACCGGAGGGCTCGCATTTGTTTGTTGTTCGCAATAAAATGCAATTATTTTCCCTATCAAAGACATGGCAAACAGCAATATACGTTCAGTAACAATACCTATTTATTCCTGTACTATTAAGAATAAATATTTAATTATATTAGTTTTAATGTAATTTCAACAGTTCTTTAATATTTGTATTTTCTATTCAAATAAGCTAAAGCAATCATTGGTTTACTTTCTGTTATTTCTTCAATCGTAAAAAAAAATAAGACCATTATCATAAATTAATTGAATTAATTATTAAGTTAACGGTAGAAGTACTCATTCTTTCATAAACAATTATAACCGCTTGCATAAAATCAGCATATAAACCACGGAAGTTATCTTGGAAATGGCTCCGAAGCCCCTCTTAACACAAACAGGAAACTCCGGTGAATGCCTATTATGCCCCAAAACAAAGTTTGGAAGTACTTTAATTAAATATTTGATGTTTATACTGTAAGAAAAATATTTATATTGTAAGCTACGATTGCTTTGAATTAAGCACTAGTAAATGTAATATTAATAGAAATAGTAATAGACAATTTTCGTAGCCTGATAACTGCCGAGAATCACATTTGTATACAAGAATTTCTCGTAAATATATTAGATAGATAGATAAACAAAAATCCTTATACCGATTATGACGTATATAAAATACTATAACTTTCAAAAAAAAAAAAAAATTATACTTTACATCGTTTTTTTTCTGTTTTGTGTATTGCTGTTGGCCCTAGTTGCTTTCACAGCGTCACCGGTGGGGGGCTCAACTAATTTTGGGATTTGACTGGCCTCGCGGGCCTCAAGTTGAATCCGTCACAAGGGTAGCTTCGTGAGAGATCGGCATGTGACGTCATCGGGAGGGTTTGCATCGTTTAATATAAATAAAGTATATTTCATGGAACTATGGTAATGCAAACAGATTAAAAATTAAATAATTATTATCGATGTTTATTTACAATGGCCGTGTCGAATTGTATTAATATAAACGAGAGATTATCGTTATTTTAACTGAAGTTCTCTGTTTGTAAATGCTATAATAGTATGTTATTTACATAAGTAATAAGTACATTAATTAATAAAAAAATTACATTAATAAAATAATTTCAATTAAAAACTGTAATTTTCTATTTAAATGGTTTACAACCACCATCAAAGAATCCTAAGGTCTATTCTGAAATTATTTGTTTTTAATTTTAAATATTGATTACTTCTCATAACTATACTCAAAATAGTAGCTAATTCACAAGTATTACGCAATTAATTTAGATATTATGTAATAATATTCTTTATTGTATTCCTTATATATTATGTATGCAACCACTATTTATTTATTTAAAAACAAAATAAAAGACCGACTTCAAAAAAGAATTATTCTAAAACGAATTATATGCCCTAAAAAATCAAAAATAATTGCGTATTAGGTATAATTATTGCCTCTAGAGAGAAACACTACTATAGACTTTAAACTAAAATAAAATCGAAAAGCAATAAAAAACTACCTAATATTAGTAAAACAACGTATTAAATAGGTATATATAATAAGACAAGCAAAATGATCGGTTTTTCGTAAATAAAAAGTGATACAATCTAATAAAATCAACTTGCATGTTGTGTGACGTCAATAAGTAAGTTTTATTTGTTTTTTCCGCAAAACGCACCGATGCCTCTGATACGAATACGGCAAATGTACACACAAAAGTGCTTTTGTTGATTGAGTGTCTATATATTTGTCATTGTACACAGAGGACAACTACGGGACGTAGATGGGAAAACTGATAATAAATAAACGACTATCGTTTCGAATAGAAACCTTATTCAATACGCACCAGATTTATTATAACACAGCCTTTTTGTTATTTACCCAGCGTATAAAAATAAGCTATTGTTATATATAGAGATTTAAAATATACTTTAAGTTAGTAACAATATATGTATATCAAGGGTATCTTTACCATTTAATTGAGTCAATACTGTTTACCAGCTTTCGCCGGCGGTTTTTCCGAAGCAGTATGACTTTAGGACTTTCAAAGCAAGAGCGTATAAATTCTTTAAAGATCGGCAACGCACTTGTGAGCCCTCCTGTGTTGCAGATGCTCAGCGGGTTATGGTGGACGACGGTTATTTTATTCTTCAGGTGATCCTCCTGCCCGTTTGCCTATTTTAACTTATAAAAACAATATTTACTACGTATTATAACCCTTAACGTGTTATAAGTTAAAGTTATTTTTCCTTCACAATCAATATAACATAAGCAAAAAAGTGGCTTTCATTAGATATTACCATTAACATACAAAATTGTATCCTTTTTCTCTTAAAACAAATGTCAAATACGTTTCTATCCCAGAATCGATTGAATTGAAGTCAAAAGCTTAACATTTAAACATCAATACGATGGATATACAAACGATATACGTCAAAAGCCGTACTTAATGACGCCTCGCGTATCGAGTAAACATTGCCTATGTTATCACTTCCTCGTATCGCTCTACAACCGCCTAATAAAAGCAGACTCGAGCCAATAAGTCTCTAGAACAATCGCTCAATTCAAACACTGCTATATGTAGAACATTCGATGTGCGAGCGAGTAATGAAAGGGTGTAAATTAGCTTAAGTCAAACATCACACATCACGAATGATCAATAGAAATATCCTATTTTCGTTGAGTTACAGTGAGTGTTTTCATTAAGACACTCACTATTTAGTAAACGTTATTTATCAGTAGTATGTATATATCAGTATGTTAAATAGCCTAAAAATTACAAAATCATGATTTTTTTGTCATATAACATTTTTCCGTTTTTATAGATACAATGTATGTATAACTCACTTTAACTACGATATATATTAATATTGCTATAAAACATGTTACGATCATACTGCTCGTTAGAGTATATATATTTACGTGGATGTAGAAAAATAAAACTTAAATATTTGTAGAACCAAATCTTTTAAAGATACAATTCATTGCCGTGTCTAAATTGATTGACTGATTGACAGAATGACAGACAAGTCAATTTGAAATGTGGAATAAATATTCCATATGGGTTCCTTAAGAGACTTTTTATACCTATGAGAATCGCGATTGTTAAGTTCTTCCATTTAACTTATTTTTCTTTCAAAAGAAACATTTTTGCTATGCCTTCGATTGATGGACTTTAGACTCTTTAAATTACAATTTTTGGAATTCATTGTATTCAATTGTAATGTATGTAACTTCTGTGAGATTTGCCAATTTCGTGTGACTCCTTGTCGTCGACTCTACGCACTATCCTACCATAGACGATAAAAAAGTGACATAATCTATATACTCAGAAAAAGTAAAGGCATCAGATTATTTTACTATCTGGAATAAGAGCAAGCAGGAAGGGGAAAGAATGAAGTATTAAAGAGGAAAAGATATAATAGGTAAACGGGCGTCTGGCACTCACTCTCAATGAAAAAATTTGATTAGCAAAAGATATGATATAGATATAATATATATGAGCGATAATACTTTTTGACCGACTTCAAAAACGAAGGAGGTAATTCGTCTGTATTTTTTTTTATAACAAGAAAAAATATAATACGCGTATTCGTATAGAGAGAAAATAAGTTCTGCAGAGCGCTTCGTGCAAAATATGTCATTTATTTTTAAAATTTAAGAACTCTATTACAATCACCGATAAAGTTTGGCAACTTCCACATGTACATATCCAACGAAGAATTGTGCATAAGTTTTCCAGATACAGTTTTTTTTCTTTTGTTTTCTAATTAAATCGATTTTAAAAGTAAGAAGGTTTGAATCTCACGTGTTATATGCTACGATCCTACAAGCAGACTTTGCGTCTGCTTAATATAATAATTGATTAAAAAGTTTTAACGAAACGTAAAAACAAACGACTAATATGATTCTACTCGTGACCACGGCTGTTGCATTACGGCCGTAACGTCGAGAGTCGAGGTAAATACTTCGATTAAAATAGTACGCGATCCCGTTTACTGTATAAAAATATGAATACAAATCTTGAAAGCTTAAAACAAGTAATATATATATATATAGGTAGTACTATTATTATTTTAAGATTTTTTAAAGTAGCATTAAATTTAGCTTCTCAGTTATATGAAAATTTAAAACGAAAGTCGTTTTCTTTCAGCTCAAATATAGATTTAGGTTAGAAACGGTAAAATGTAACTTAAAATTCCGTCCGCGTGTTTCGGGCGACAACGGGCGTTCGGATTCAGCCGTGACATGAACTTTATTGTATTTTCAATATGAGATTCAACTCTAATGATTTATACCTACATAGACGGAATTACAATGCTATGTTTGTATAATATCCTTCTCGTAATAACTGTAACATTATGTTATGGCATTTCAATAGCTATTTTTCTTTTTTTATACGAAAAATATCTACAAATCAGAACCGTTTACACACACAACTACACACATACACAAACAAACATAAACATTAATTTATATAAAAAGATATCATTAGACATGTAACATAAATATAAAGACCAAATCAATTATTTTATACATTTACATTCAATGAACAACTAAAAAGAAAAGCTCGTGCTCTGATGATGAACGTACAATGATATAGCGGTGTGTATTTAATGCATATGAAAATAAATTCGATTTTTAAATTTCTCCGACAAATAAATAAAACACAACACATAATTTATAAAACACAACAAATAAACAAAACACGAAATAAATATAATTTTAAAACAAATAACTAATGATATTGCGGTTTTTAATTACTGTTAGTAAATGATTAACATATAATGTGCCTGGCAAGGCTGCAGCTTACGTTCTATATGCGAGGGATTTTTATTAAATTTTCCATACGCGAAGTACGTTTGGGAATCGAGATTTGAATATTACAGTATGGCGGAAAATTTGAACAGAAATCGTGATTTCAATATTACCTTTATAATGTTCAACGAAGTTCAATTTTTTTAATACAACGTATATTAATACCGTTTTTAAATAGTTATATTAATTATAGTAATAATATTTTACATTCATCAAGGCAAACTTTTGCGTATTATATGTACTCGTAATAAGAATTTTATTAGTTGAAAAATAATAAAAAGATTATTATTATTTCTCAACTTACATGCTTAATATTTATAGTAAATATGTATTATACCTGGTATATAATAAAAAATATTATTAATTATAAAGAATATTTAAAAATAATATTTAACAATTAATTAAATAATTAAAGAATATTTAATTATTAAAAGAAAAATTATTAATTTTACACAAAAATATGCGTATGAATAAAAAAATGCTTAATATACCGTCCACCTTTTTGGTATGGTACGGTAACGTATGTAGCACCCAGTCTAAAACAAATTTGACCGCGTCAAACTCGGCTCCACACTCCGCTTCCATTAGAATTTCCATAACTATGGCTTAGGGCTTCAGAAACCCACACACATACGTCCACAAACCAAGCAAAAATATATGCTTGTATGGGTGGTACAAACACACGCGATCGACCCTTTAACTATTGGCACTTAAGACAACAGTACGGTAACGCTACACGACACAGATCGCCAATTCTTGATTTAAAGTTTTTATTTGAAAGAAAAATTCAAAATGTATAAAACCAACGACAGCGGCATTTCAAATTCAAGACGTACAAAATTCAAAATACAGCATGCCGCGAAGCGCCCGTGAGCAATATGAATGTGATACAATTTGTCAGCCTTACGTGGTTATTTGTACGAGAGCAGGTGCGCGCCCGACGAATAATGACTGATTCGACTTTAGAACTTAGCGGGTTAGTTCTTACACCCTCGTCATCTGCGCGGCTCAACTTTAAGAGGTTTCAGTTCTTTAACTAATTATTAAGTTATATTATCATTTGTAATACTATAATACTTTAAGCTTAAGTTCATTCCACAGAAATTGTATAAAAGTAAAAACAATACTAAAAAATATTTTATTCAACGTATAAAGCATTACACTTATTTGTTGAAAGTCAGATTCTACCACCAGTTCCAAAATAAGCACCTGCCTGAGAAGAACCGGCGAAACTTAGTTAAACTTTTTTTTTTAATTCAAATTTTTTTTTTTTTTACTAATTTAATACATTTATGTTCATTGAACAACTGAAAATCCTGGAGCGACCGTCCTATTCCCATGGTGCAATATCCTTACGATATTCGCTAATTTTATAATAGCCGTTACTACACAAACGTTCTTTTACTCGTACCTTAAATTTACTAATAGAAAATTTCTGAACGCTTTCTGGAATCCAAGTATAATAACGTATAAACGTAACGAAAATATAATAATAATTTTTTCCATTTTTTAGTTCTCACCGCGAAAGTGTGGAATCAATTGCCAGAGGAGGTGTTCCCAAAACAATAAAATTTGGGGGCCTTTAAAACAAGGCAGGCAGGCTTCTGGGCAGGCGTGCTACATCCTGCACCGTATTGTCACTTACCATCAGGTGAAATATGGTCAAACGCCTGTCTATACAAGATTTAAAAAAATGCCTCACAGTCGGCGAAGTTATTATGTTGCCAATTACTTCATAACTTGACAAATTTTCTAACTGCAAGTATACAGAGCAATAACATTTATGAAAAACGAAAATAATAACTGAGAATATTTCTTTTTTTCATTTCAATAACATTAAATTGAGCAAACGTATCTCTTATGTACATTTAAGGTACGGTCGCATTTTCGTGGAATATTTATAAATTGTAATATAAATGTATTGTAAGTCATAAATAAGAAGAAATATGACAAGAATGGCTGTTAAGATGAATTTCATGTGCCATTTCATTCATTTTATACGACTTTCTCAAGAAATATTTTCTTGATAAATATAAATCAAGTATCCTCGTAATGTGACTCATACTTTCAATATTACACGCAAAGGCCCATAAAGAATATAATCATGGTCTCAAAAGATATAATATTTTCAATTTTAATAAAAATGAATAAATAATATCAATTTGTAGTATTGCGAAACATGTTTTGTATTCGTATTTTTATTTTTGTTTATCCCTAGCTTATATATTTGGCTTTTTAGTATTAGAATTTAAATTAAAATAACGGCAGTCTGGTATACATATTATGTTGTATGAGTATGGAAGAATAATCCTAAGTATATTAGAAAAACCTGCTAATCGTTTTTAATTTAATTAAGATATTTAATGCTTTCGTCATTTTAAAAATATATATTTATTAGGAAATCTATTGTATATTTTAATTTTTGGCTTAGCCATATTTGAGTGGTACAAATCAAACTATTAATTCACAAAACTTTGATTTTATACATTTTTGCACCTTTTATACTTCATTGTATCTCAAATTAAAATGTAGTTTCGTTCCATTTAATCATGGCGATCTCGCAAAAAGATACAAACCCCACTACTCTGCACCACTGGCTTCAAACCTCTCGTCTGATAGCATCCAAGCTGATTCAAAGATCTGCTGATTCAGCATAGAGACAAGGAAGCCCATATTCCCAGCGAGAAACATCGCAAAAACGTTGATATCTATCTACATGGAAAATGCATTTTTTTAGAATGTATATTTTGTGCGAATGTAGCGTTTCATGACAATACCTGGTTGAAATAGCCCAGGACTTTTATTATTATAACGAGAAATTAGAATTATGAATGCAAGAAATATTCGGTTAATGGAGTTAGAAAGCTACGTTTGTTTGTGTTAAAATACATAAAGGGTTTTAAAGATAAACTTAATTAATGTTATCAAACAAAACTTTCGAAAATAAATCAAAATTTGCTGCTAATAAAATTAATTGCGTGGCTTAAGAATATGAGAACAAACATTTAAAATTCTTACTTTAGAAATGAACGAAGTTCGCGCAAGCGAAGCGTAAACCACTTGTAATTAACTCGCACGAACTTCGTAAGTTATGTGTGCGCAAGATTAAATTTTTAACAACAATAAAAAAAGTTTAGCAAACGCTTACAAAAATTACGACTTTAAATTTCTGTTACAATAATTTAAATACAAACACCGTTTTTTTTATTTAAAAGCCTTTTGTGCTTAACAGTTTTATAAGACATGATTTCTATTTAGTATAATAAATTAGTCATACATTTATTATGAGTACGTAACTACGTAATTAACATATTTTTAAACGATATATGACCATCTGAAATTATAATTTATAATTATTAGTGGTCGCCCAGTGGTCGAAATTCGACCATATAATAAATTTAAATTGTAAGTAAAATCACTGAAATCGTAAAATACAATAATTTCTTTGAACCAGCAATAGCATAAATTTTGTACCTGAATGTTGTTATTGCAGATTGCTGCTACAGAACTTTCTTTATTCATATAATGATAGTCCTTGAAAGACG
>JAOPTZ010302253.1:0-10022 GCA_027564475.1 Doxocopa laurentia | reverse complement strand
TTGACTACATTTGATTTATGATTTTTGATTTATGTTTATTATTTTAGAATTTATTACCAAAGTTGACATTATATAAATTTATTTGTAACTAATCGTATAAGACAAATGTGTACGCATAGTTAAGGGTCCTAGCTTAGACTATAATTTTTTGTAATATTTATTTAAATAATGTATAGCTATGACCTGTTCTGTGTACCAGATATATAATAATAAATAAATAATAAAACGCACGCAAATGGACCTTAACATAGTTACGTTACAAAAAAAATACGGCATTTTTAGTGGGAAAATACAATTTTTTCATCACTTCAGTCATTCATCGTATATTTAACCGATCACTACAGTATATCCATGTTTTTGCTTCACCACCCCTTAAAATCTGGAGCAAGCTTAAAGTTGTAATCTGTACTCGGTACCCGAATAAAACTTCCATTTTGTCAAACGCTGCTTAAGGATTATTTTAGAGATCTGGTCAGCGCTAAAATATAACTTTATTCAATCACCCTATTCTGTGGAAATATACGCCAATAAATAAATAAATGTCGTCAAAAACGCCATTGTCATACGCGAAAACGAACACACACCCACAGTCCGCTGATCACACAATAAAGCAAATATTGTTATTTGAAGATCATGTGTAGGTAGAATTTACTATTCCTTAGAAATAAAACAGTACAGAAAAACTACGTACGTTTCTCCTAACTTATAATTTACGTTAGACAATGCTCTTCACAGAGTAAATAACCAATCTTATATCGCCATCGTCGCACATACTCGTCACACTTACGCCTTTAATTGAGACCATCGGCATTGCGAAGCTCAAACCATATAATAAGACGTCCGTGACTGTAAAAGGCTAGGATCCCTCGGAAAGCCACAGCATAGAGCACATCCAGTATCGGGAATGTTCTCGTTAGAAATCTTATTAAAGTGTGAGTATGAATGCTTTGACGAAGAGCTTTGTGAAGTACTCGTAAGCGTTACTACGAAAATTTCCTCAGAATAATATCCATTTTACTATAATATAGGCTCTATATAATAGAGGCTCTATATAATGAGTTAGAAAATACTTCTAAAATTACTTTGAGGACTAATATTTAACTTGGCTAAAAATTAAGCCATGAAAATAATTTGTATGATTACATACGTAACTCTGCAATATTTTTAGATATTAACATTAGTAAAATCTATAAAAATACATATTATAAATACAACAGTTACAGTTACCTATTGTGTGACAAAACTACTTTTAATTAATATGGTATGTTACATGAGGCAATACAATATAACCTGATGAATAATTTTAAGAAGATAATGGGGCACGCTTTATTTATAACTAAAAATTATAACCTAGAAAATTTTAGTTTTTCAAAAGTAAAAAAAAAAGAGTTTTAGTTTTTCAAAGAATTTATTATTCATAATTGTAGCTTCGTTTTAGAAATGTATGTAAAATAATAATTATTATATACGAAACTAAACAATATTATTACTCAGCAGCTTCTGGATATGAACTAATTGATGATTATCTTGTATAGTTAATATAAAGGGCTCTTAAGCCCCATATAATATTTTATATTTATAAATGTTTCATATTCAGAATCAGAAGAAGAACATCAATTAAAGACAATAAATTAAAGTTTCGACGCTTTCATACAAAATGTATAACGGAATGAATAGTAAATTAGTTTTCGATAATTTATATAATTGTTATTCAAATGTTTCTCAACTTTGTCTTTACTAGATAAAAAATATTTTGTATTTTCCAAGAACTTAATTATTTTTCTAGAAAATCTGAAATTATATAAAGAATGTCTCGACTTAAAAAATAGCAAGCTTTCCAAAAATGTTTTAAATACAAAAGTCACTCGAGTAAATTGAACCAAAACAGGATTTATTCCGAGAAAGTTGATTGCTGAAACGTAAAAAAGGTTCGTTTGGGTTTGAAAAATTATTTCAAAAACAAATTTTAGTCAAAATGAAAAGATAAGAAAATTATAAAAATGTCACATATATTTATTATTATTTCCATTTTTATTAACAACAGTTTTGTTGACCTTCATTTAGCTTCGACATTGAATTTTAAGGCTAATTAAGCCTTTAAAATAATTTAATAGTATGCATAATGCCATAAAATGAATAAAATATCGGTTTTAATGATTTTTTTATACATTATTATACACATTTATAAATATATTTATACATTAAATCGATATCCTTATCTTCATTGATGAATTTTAAAATTGTCTGAGCACGAGCAATTAATTGTTACGGAAGTTGTTATTGTGTATTGTTATTATATAAAATATCACACAACTCCCATTATGTTATATTCAATGAATTTTATATTATAACATATATTATAATATAATAGAGTAAGTATAAACTTGATGAAATTATGATTTTACAACAAACAACAAATAAGAAATTTATGATTTTATATATTTGTTTGAATAAAGTTTGTTTATTCATATTTTAGAGTGAATAGAAGCTTCTCAATTCTATTTCAGTTAAATATATTATTGTTCTCTTTGTACAATGGAATTCAAATTATCTCACTAGACCTCATTTTTATTTCCAATCAATGAGACATATATACAAACTTTGTGAACACATTTTTTAGTTTACAACCATCCCTATCCTGTTGACCCAATCCCGTGGAAATTTTGATCCCGTTGATACAAACATTGTTCCGATAATTACCAAAAAAAAAGAATTGCCCAATTCAGCACAGTCGTTCTGAAGTTACGCGCGTACATACATACATATATTTCGAGGATTTATATTTACTAGTAGTCGCTTATTGGTCGAAATTCGACCATTTAAGTGACAAATTTCTCAAAGGTCACAAAGTCAATTTGTTTTTTTTTTCAACCAAATTATATGATATTTATATAAAAAAATCCAAAAAATTATTGAAATAAAACATAATATAATGATTATTCATACTTCAAAACTTCTCGGAAAATGTTTTTGGTAAAAACTCTTTCATCGTTTGATAAATGTCATGATATAATAAAGTATGCATAATGCGTCGATGTATGTGTGCGTGCGATAGTGTGCGTGATCTTTTATTTATTGATTTAATGTACTTTTTAAGCATTATTATTGAAAAATATTAGCATTCTGCATTTCTCCTACACATAAACTATAAGTATGCCAAATTTCATAGTCCTCCGTCAGCGATATTTTCATAAAAAGGGGTCCAAAGTTTTTGCTTCACGTATTAATCAATTGATTTAAAAATTATATTAATTATATTAATGAATTGATTAATTAAAAATTAATTGATATAAAGATGTGACAAAAGAAAAAACCTATCCAGAAAAAGTTACTAAAATCAACGAAAACTCAGCCGTGTCAAAAGACATTTTATTTAGATTCGACTAACAAATTATATTATATATTTGTTATATATTTAATTATTGCTGAGTTTTGAATATAAAAAAATAAACATTTTTTTAAAACTGTACTAGAGTATCTTTCTTTATTTGCTCTCTATAATATCAAAGTAATCAGCAGAGTATCAAGGATTTTAGAAAAGCGGTTTCCCGCTGTCCTGCAGCCATAGTTGCGATGCTCGGATTGTCGGTCACATTCGTATCGGATCTGCTAACGACTGCGGCTTCCAATAATTAGCCAAGCCTCGACGTTACACTGCTAATACCAGTATAAAAAGAATATATAATTTATCTGGCCATTGCAATGTTATCTATACCTATAAAAGAGAAAGTATGTATGTATGTTCCGGATAAACTCTGAAACATTTTGACCGATTTTAACCAAATTTTCAGAGGATATTTACATTAACTAATACTGTTAAGTTTGGTGACGTTCGAAGCATTATTTTTACTCGTTAGAGAAACGAGTAAAAGAAAATGGAATTCAGTGTAAACCATAATTATTACTGTAGTGGTTGCATTTTTGTATTTAATGTATTTTTTGTTATATATTTCGTATTAATATATCTTTAAATTAAGCCTGGCGAAGAGGGCTGTGTATGCTAGTTGAGCATAAAAGTCATATTAAATAGAACAAAAATGAATCTTAATTTTATTCATTTTTTTATAACACTTTATTAGCTAACAAATCGCATGATAAGCCTTAACGTTAATCTATGGACATTTGCAACAACGATAATATCACAAGCATGTTGTTGACCCAAAAATAAAGAGAGAAAAAATGAATGAAGGGAATAAAAAGGAGTAATCAGGCCTTCAGAAGCCGAGTACCTCAGCGCTTTAAGAGTACTAGTACTATACTTAGTTATTCAGGGGATTTATGTGTAATACATTAAGGCTTCGTTTCATTTAAAATATATTTTAAACTGATTGCTTTATATACGATTTCGGTACATCAGATGATCAAGCAGAGCGCGCTTGCGGCACGATGCAGTTCCGATTAGATTAATAACCGCCGCAGTGCAAACGGTTATAACGACCGCTTTGGACGCACCACGGAAAGACAATGCGATATTTATTATATACCGAGCTATGTCACGTCAGCTTGCACCATTAAATTGAAAGGATTTTGAATTTATGATTTAATAACCATCGCACCGAAATAGCGGGGTTATTATTTTAGTTAACTATGTGGCATAGTCACGACAAATTAACATTGTTATTTGTGCTTGCGTGGGAAGTGCTGGAGGGCAGGCTATCTACTGTCTCCAGGACCCACCAGCCATTGAAAGAGCTCAGAGCCTGGTAGGAAACGTGCTGGCTCGTTCTTTGACAAACCCCGTGACAAACAATGAGATCGCCCACCGAAAGGGTTTTTAAAGTGGGTTTCCATGCTGGTTATCTTTCAAAGAAAACCGGGAATCTGTTAGAAAATTTTCTCCATATCAACCATAAAAATCATGACAGCTTGAATCATTCGTTTTTTAAAATATAAATAAAAATAATCCTTATTGTCACTTCCCAATAAGAAATGTCAAAAAATTTCAAAAATCAAATCTACGCCTCTTTTTCTATCACGTACTTATTCCATAAAATGTGTATTTAATAATTTATATTGTGTCGTTCTACGTTATACTAAAACTGTAGCTAACAATACCTAAATAAAATGTATATCAAAACCGGTCGATGTTTTGTATTCAATTAAACTTACCTCATAGATTCATACTGTGATAACAATATTGGTACATAGTAAGGAATATTGAATGGTAAAGTCTGAGGGTAATTTTCGGTGCATCACAAGGCTCTAGCCGGGTAGGACGTGATTGCGGTTGTGGCCGATTGCAATACACACGATTAGATTAATAGCTTGGCTTGTAACGATGCTTTTAGTTTAGATATGCTTTCAAATTAATACGTAAATAACTCGTACCGACATTCGTTACATGTGATTGAGATTCAAATTTTCATTTATGTTGTAGTGAAAATTATTTAGTTAAAAGTGCTTACTGAAATTTATTATTTGTTTTTTAGTAATAAATATTTACCTTATTAGGTTAAAGAATCATCTCATCAAGAAATACGGTAAAAGACATTGAGAACTTTTTATTGCGTATTTTTTATATATTTATATAAAGATTTTTGTAATGATTTTTAAGTTACTTCTAGACCCAATAGTAAGAGGAAAGAATAAGGAAATGGAAGTTCCAATCATTCCGTTACATTTCATTAATTCCATTCCATCGAGAGGGTTTTGAGCTTCTAACTCACACAAACATAGAAAGAATCAATATTTTGTGCTCAGAATTTGTATTGCTGTTGGCCCTCCTGGTCTTCAAAGTGTCACTTAATGGTGTAATCCCGTCAGTCTTGCTATCAATACTTGGTACTGTACGGCGAAAACTTACAGGGTCATATAGATCAAAGTACCGATAGGCTTTGGCGTCCCAAGGTGCTAGAATGTCCACTTCCATTAAAGGCCGGCAACGAACCTGCATGACCTCTGGTGTTGCGGATGTTCATGGGCGATCCTATCCTTCAGGTGATCCTCCTGCCCGTTTGCCCGCTATATCATGAAAAAAAACAACCGCGACAACCCACTAGGACGGACGATCACAAGCGAGTTGGTAGAAGCCGCTGGACACAAGCAGGACACGACCGTCTTTTGTGATACTTGCAAAAGACCATTAACCAGCAGTGGACGTTTATATTTTGATACGATGACAACGGCGACGTCTTTCCGACGATATTCAATGTTAAGAACGTACCCATTCCAGTCTGCTTAGTAATATTAACGGTTAAACGAATATCATACAGATTTATATCTTATATTAATTTTAACTATGCAATATTAATACAACATGTTTCCCGTTATATAAATAAAAAAATCTCAAAATACCGTAAACGATGAACACGGAACTTATTTAAGATATAATCAGCTTACAATCGCGTCGCTAATATATTAACTATCTACTACCAGATGCTGTGGGAATTTTTTTTAAACTTTCTCATTATTAGACTCATATAGATGCGCGACTTTACTCGCATCGCAGTACATAATAAGAGCTACATAACTATATAAAAATCATTTATTATATATTTGAAATTGTTACCCTTATTATATAATGTGTATGTATTTATTGTGATGAAATATATGTATAAATAAAGCTTTTGTATTTGGAAACGTTTCATTTTGAGCAAGAAATTATATTTTTTGACTGCTCGAGTTGGTTAAATGCAAAACAATTTAATAAAGAATCACTGTCAACAGATTTAAAATAAACACTACACACTCAACGCTCGACTAGGAACACAATCTGTATGGTCAAAACAAACATGTCCCTTGCGGGAAACGAACTCGTGACCTGTGGCGTTTACGGCAGTTTCGCTACTGCGCCACAACGCCGTTTAGACATATAAATAATTTCTCCTTATAAATTAGATATAATATTTAATTAAAATTCCACTCGAAAATTACTTTATATTTCTTTGACAGAACATATTTTTGTCATATAAATGAAAGTTATAAACATGTAAATTAAAGATTAAAACGATGCATTTCTTTTCACATGCAAAGCGCATTCATAAAACAAGTTCGTAATGGTACGGAGGCTATAAATCCCTCTCGGCCCTCATCTACACGTGTTCGGAATGAAACAACAAGTTCACACGACTCCGCTCCTTATCTCATGTGAATATCTATAATTTATACGTAATTTATATCAAACCTCACTATTTATATTCATGGATACTTGTGTTTATTGTGCCTATAACGGCAGATGTTACTTTTGAATGTGACACAACTTGAATATGTTTATGTTTTAGGTTAATTTTTGAATGTTTACACGAAACTTTTTTTAACATTCGGTTTACTGTTATAAGATTAATGGACTTAACGTCTATCTTATTCGGTTTATGTAATTTGAGTCATCTATTTTTATAGACAGTACGATTGCAATGCTTTCATTAGCTAAGGAATATGTCGTTTTAACAAACAAACAGTTCGCTTGTTACGTCTTTATTAAAGCTACTTATGTCAATATAATATCACGTGAAACAGTAAGCCAACGACAAAAGTGGGTCAATCCCAAAGGGCACGGAATGGGTTTGGCACAAAACACGCTAGCCTTTATCGCCACGACAAATATGCGTGTTTAAGTCCGCAATGAATTATAACAACTACTAACATAAATCAGCTGATCGCATCATAATAGTGTTTCGCTGTGTCGCGTCGTTTTCCAGCTAGGCGTAACTGTGACACTGTATCGTTTTATAAGATTGTGATTAAGAGTTTGGGGATAAGATCGGATGTTCTGAGAGGTGCAAAGGTCAATGAGGTTCGCAACCTTTCATTGTTATCAGACAGCGCTCTTCGGAAAGCTATTGTTATTTCAAAAGTTGTTAGAATAAAATTGAGTTCGACCGATTCAGTTAAGGGCCTTCGCCACTTCGATGTGAAAAGATTTTCTGAAACATATTGTATTAATAAAAACAAACTCTTAATTTTATATTTTATTTCTTTCAACCAAAAGTTATTCTTATTCTATTATAATAGTCATATACTTTTTATATACAACAAAACTCAGAAACATTACTTTTCAAATCATTGTTATATGACTGTGTTTCTGAAACACAATTTCACGGTATTCAAAATGTTTTAAACGAATTAATTTTATTGTTATATTAAATTTATCCCCACCGACAGATTTCAACCCTCAGTTATCCTCGTCTCCAGTCGGAGGACCACAGTAAATCTTTCCATTCAATTAAGATAATATCAGCAATTCGCAAACATCCCATAACCGTACAGAACACGCATAACTAATACCCCACCGGGGAACGGGGATTTTTGGCGGATTAATTAGAATACCGCGTTACATTTCGCATTTGGGAATTAAACGTTATTATATGCGATAACTCTGAAATTATTATCGTACGTAAATTAACATTTGCCAATAACAATGTTTTTATTTATACATAATTTTTTATTGCTTACTATGATTTGTATTGTATATGTATAAAATTAATATAATAATATATAATGAAAATGGGTTTTTGTCTTCGCCAATCACGCGAAAACTATTGAACGTATCGATATGGGACTGTGGCCATTCGACGCGGAATGATTTGAAGATGGTTATAGGCTTTCTCTAACATACTGTCAAATCTGACTCAACAGAACCTGGAAATTTTACGAAAAATGCACTTTTTTTTCACAAAACACAAGTGCATAATGTGTTGAAGTTTTTATTATCCTAGATAAGTAAGTATTATTAAAAAAGTAAAAAATCTATTTCCTCAACCTATTTATATAGTTTATTTCGGTAACTATAATAGTTTTTCAAATATTTGACAGAGATTTAAAATTAATAGAAAGTTTAGGATGGCGCTATTGACTGCGGCTTACTCAAAAGGCTTAAAAGAAATTTCTTATAATTTAAATACCACAAGATGTATTTATTTCTATTCTTTAATCTCAAGTACTATACTTAATATACGAACCCGAAAAATACGACGAAATTGCGAATCGTACAAAATAACTGAAGACATTTACAACCTTAATAAAAACATCTCGAAAGACAGACACAGAATACTTCTTAGAACAAGACGATATTTTCCATGATATTGCTCTATAAACTTAGAGGGCATGTTAATTCTCGATGGCTGAACGTGGCTTGAGATACTCAAAGCTATAATCGTTATCGCGAATATTGTACCTCAGTGGATTCGAGCCAGTCATTTCTAAGCCGGGCACGATGTAGACTCGGTTATATAAATACCTTACTGGCAATAACAATATTTTTTTATATCGAATATAAAATTAACACGAAAATTCATATAGTCCTATTAATATAAATGCGAAAGTTTGTGAAGATGAAATGAAAAAACTACTAAATTGATTTGGATGAAACTTGGCAATGTTATAGCTTATGTACCAGAATAACACATAAGCTATAGAAATACCAACTTTTCCACGTGGTTTTGTCTGTGACATAACATAGGATTTAGCGCGATAACGTAATTCCCACGTGAGCTCCCGTTACTAATAGTTTAGTTTACTGAATTTTACATAAGTAGTAAAGTGAAAATGCTTCTTATTCTTGCTCACGCGGACGGAGATGGGGGCAATAGCTAGTTATTATATAGTAGACTATACATAATTGTGTCATGAGCGAAGTCATGCGAGATTATGATTATAATGGTCTTAGATAAATGCGACGTTGTCGGTAGAATATGAACCGTTATTATTAGCTTAGATACTTTATGGCTCAACGATAAATCTCAATCGATGCAATTGCTACTGTTATGCAACTGACACGACAACACAGATAATATATATTAATATATTATACCAGCCACCTGACCTCGCTTCGCTTCTACTGTTATTTTATACTATATAAAAGTAGCCTAAGTTACTCTTTATTACATCAACTACCTTCCAATAAAAGTCCCGTGAAAATCAGTCCAGCCATTTCAGAGATGCCAGAACAAACAGACAGACAAAAATAGTAAAAAATGTTATTTTGGTGTGCCGTGTGTATATTCATATATAGTATAAAAAATAAATTTGACAAAATAAAAGACCGACTTCAAAAAAAAAGGCTCTAAAAAGTCAAAAATAACTGG
>JAOPTZ010301608.1:0-10043 GCA_027564475.1 Doxocopa laurentia | reverse complement strand
TAACCATGAAGTCATTAATATACCTACTCGTAATAAACATAAGTGGTATTCCCTTTGCATACTAATAACGTCTGGTGTGTCGATGATAAACCACAAACATCGTATAGAGCTAGATTCAATTACACATAAAATAAAAGGTAAAAAATATTAATGACTAGCTGTTGCCGGCGACTTCGTCCGTATGTGCTAGAATAATATTTATATAGCTAGTATTACTTATATTCAAAAACATCACATCTGCACCAATCGGGTAATAATAAGGATTATCACTAATACCTACTGATGTAAGCTTGAGTAAACCAAACAATCAGGAATAGTAGGAATTACATTATCGCGCTACAGCCTATGCTATATCACAGACAAAGCCACTTGGAAAATATAGTATTTATATAGCTTAAGTGTAATTCCGGTACATAAGCTATAACATTGCCAAGTTTCACCCAAATCCGTCTAGTAGTTATGTCGTGAAAGTGTAACAAAATCCATCCATCCTCAAAAACTTTCGCATTTATAATATTAATAGGATTAAAAATAACTTAATTTATAAAAATAAACTTACGGCATTTTATCGCTGTATCAATGATTAAAGTTTTAATTTATACCTCCAAAATAACAAATTAGGATGCGACTCAATTGGAAGCAGTTTACTAACACAACAGAGGTATCACCACGTATTGTTATCATTGCTATATTTATGAAGGGTGGGGGAAGGTAGGGGAACATAAAGAGGAGGAGGATAAAGAAGAATACAATTGATAGTAGTAGACCCACCACCACATATACATTATTATTATTATAAGGTTAATATTTTTTCCTTGGCATAGTTCTAGTTCTAGCCCTTTTTTTTTGTTTTAGATTTTTATACGTATGATGCTTTAGTTTTTTTACGTAAAAATATTGTTACATATTAACATGAATGCGACCGAATTTAAATATTCAGCGAATTATGTAAACCGTCTGCTGTCTGCCTATTATCTACAGCCTTGTCAAAGTTTTTCTTTTTACTGTAATCTAGAAGTGGTATTATTAAAAACGATTTATTATTAAATAAAAACGCAATAAACTTTAATCGGGTTTATAACGTCTTGAGTTATTTCGATATCGCGACGTATCGTAGAAAGGCGACTGACCTACGAACAACGTATACGGAACTGTATGATAAATATTAAAATGACGTATGACATTATTTATATTATAATTTGACTGTTTATAATATTAATTAAATATATAAGTATGGGGGCATTGTTACATAATAATAAGCTGTGTCCAGTAAACACGTTTCAATTCTGTTATACCTGATATAAGGTCACTTCTAATTCTCCTTGAGACTCAATAGTCTTTATGACAATTCATATAAGAACAATTTATTGGGACTAAGTTTATAATACAATAAATATTTCTTTTGTAAATGTAATATAATCTATTTAGTTTGAACTTTTAAAGACCGCATCTCGTAATCTTCATTTCCAACTTATAAATACGTAATGCGACTTTTTAAAATGTTTTCATGTTCGCTTATAAATAGAATGATCTCATTGTTTACTTTAATTAAATTGATCGATTGTGTAATTTTCCTCTAACACCGTCTAGTAACATGGTAGGTGGATATGGTAGGTAATGGGTTAATATAATATTTAAAAATTCGACCGCTTTTACCAGACCGACAGAAAAATACAATGAAGCTATAAGGGTTTAGGTTTTGCTATTTCGCTACGAAACCCTGAAAAATAAAATGTTTTATATACGATGCGTTACGATTCCCTTTTTTTGAAGACTTAATTAAATTAAATCCATACAGATAACGTGAAAGGAAATGATAATTTACATTTTATTTGTCTGTTCGAATCCCGAAGGAGATGTTTGTACCTTACTAGCATCCCCTCGGGTCAACCCGCCCTGAAGAGGAGAGCATTTTATTTCACACAAAACCTTATATATTTAAACGAGCTAATCTTGTATATATATATATAGTCGGATTCTCGGAAATGGCACCAAGAGGTTTCATGAAAGTTATTATGCAGGGAGTTGCGGGGGCGAAAAATCGATCTAGCTAAGTTTTATTAAAAAAAAAACGTTGTCTTATACATGTTTTCAGGCAATGAAAATTGGTATTAGAACACAAAAGAAAATTTCGCTAAAGTTGACAAGTTTATATTAGCATAGTTAGGAAAGTGGGCGATCTCGAAACCAGAAGACCCGGGTTGAAATCCAGTCTGATTAAATTCTATATTTTTTTCTGATTTTTTTTTTCTTTTTTATATTATTTTTTACAAATTAAAATGAAAATAATCCGGGCAACCAGATATTCTGTATTTATTTATCCTATTCCTACCCTATTCGAAACTTCACACATTTGCTCTCAAAGGGCTCTCTCTCTCTCTCTTCCTTGCTATGTATCCCACTTAGTAGTGGGGTCAGCTTTCCTTGTCTTCAGGTTCCAAAGGGCTATGAAGGTTAAATAGCAATCGCTCTCAGTAAAACTTTAAATACAGAATTGTGGTGGTACGAAAAAAACCATATAAATAAAACATATCATGATGATCAGTTAATAGTATATCAATGTATGTGATTATAAATATTATATTCGGCCTATAGAATATATTATATAGGCTGTTGTTACACCATAATTTTAAATATTCCGGTAATGCGGTTCGGTTGTTCAAACCGTACTTAATTTATAATATTATGCAATTACCCGATAAAAAAAATTATAGTAAAGGTATATCCTTCGCCTTAAATTGTTGTTTTTTTATTGTATTGTTGGTCTACTATTTTATTGGTTGTTGTTTGTAGGTCTACAAGCAATAGTCTTTTTCTTTTACCCGCGATCCTTTGAGTAAGAATTCGCGCCCCACATCGAGAGTCGGGACCTATAGGTTGAAAAATACTACTATATCCTAACAAGCAAAACTAATTTGAGCAGCACAAATAAAAGAGGAAGCCATGACTTCACCAGTCACTGTTTATATTACTAAATCAATACAAATTAAAAGCCTGAGTTAGTATTCAGCGCTTACGGTCCATTGAATTCGAATCCATATCTCGTCACTAATTCGTTTAAAGTGAATCACTATCATATAAAAACATAACTATATTTAAGGTTAAACTAGATTATTAAATTATTTACTAACTATAAATGAATGAGTGAAGCTAAAGTTCTTGTAAACATTCATTCATGATTCATATTAAAATATGCTCGATACCTTGAATGTAACATTACTATTTGAATATAATATCAAGTTTGATATTCACTAATAAAAAACTAGAGAACATGAGTTTGTTTATAACATTTTTAAGACATACTTTTTCTGAACGAATGTGAAATTTTTGACACTTTTTCAGGCATAGGATAGCTATTGGCCAGAAAAAGAACTGGTCACGAGGAATAGAAAAAAACGTTTAAGACTTACGTATGGCGTAAAAACTTGGTATACTGACATTAAATAATTTTAATATGAAGTCTGGCACACAAAAGGTAAAGCAATCTGTAAACCGATCGATGTACCGTAAAACTTAATTAATTAAAAAAATTTACAAATGTTCGAGAAAAGCCGCAGGACATATCATGTGTCTATAAAAATTAATAAGAGATGCAATTTAGTTAACATTCCGTATTAGGCCTCCATAAGTTAACATATCGGTATAAGTAGGGTCACATAGTCTCCGCCGCATTCATTCCGCATTTATTTCATTATCATTCTTTACAAAATATGTTGCAATCTATTTAAATTAAACAATTATGATAATACTACGCTGTAAAAAAATTCTAAGATATTTTTCTAAAAAATGTATCGCCAACTAATAGGCAAAATATTTTTTCGAATTTAAAATAGAACGCAGTATAAATACAAAACTTTTTTGTAGGTTTTTAACATGTCTCGAAAAATTATTTAATTTAACATTAGTATAGATTGATTTGCAATTTTATTATATTTTGTTTTGTAAAACTATTGTAATTTTACAAAAAAAAATTAACTATATAATTATGTAACTAAGAAATATGTCTTGTTTGTAATAATGTTTAAACCAAAATATCAAAAGTTGTTTGAAGTAACAAAGAATCAGCATTTACAACTAATACTTTAAAAAATTAAGAATTACGTTCCCCACAAGCGAACTATATTTTTTAAATAAATAAATTATAGTTCAATAAACTTTCAAGTAGCATCGGGACATAATATAATATTGTATAAAATAACATATAATGGTATACATAATAATGTTATAACATATAAAAATAAAATATGTATAATGTATAATGGTATATAATATAATGTTAAATTATGGGATAAGGTTCGAAAAACTAGCCGCAGGCTTAAACCAAAGTATGTGTGAATATGGCAAGATTTTCTTTTCGTCTGTTTGAGGTTTTTTTTACAGAAATGTACTGAGGTACTCGCACCCAAGAGTTTCGTATACCTATATTAAGACATAAACAAACACAAATTTATTTATGAGATAGATTTCACTGATAATGCATAATCAATTTTATATGTATATAACATTTTACGCTTTTTCGGGAAATGTCACTTCTTCGGTAGATATGTACATCTCGCGTAAAGAAAGAAAAATGGACAGATGGGATAGAACAAGTAGATGCCGCTTATAGACCAGTTGAATTATCTTTAGAGCACATTCCATCTAAAAAAAAATCCTATTGATAGTAAACCTGTCTTAACGTTAATAGTTGCTCATACAGTTCCCACTGGAGACAGATGTTGCTATTGACCTTTCGGTCGTGTATTCTGGTCTTGGTGGTTGTATTTATGTATTATCCCAGACATCCAGTTTACTGCCCTATTTGCTTTTTTTTATTTATGAAACATCGGCCTATAAAATTGAACCGAGTCTTAACATTTTCAATATATGATTAGGGATGTATAATAAATGAACAGTCTACTTTTTACAAAAAAATACCTATGGTTATTTAGACTAATTCTGAAGTTACACAACAGTTAGGGCACACAGTCATGTATCTTTATATAGAGTATGACTCTTAATATGAATTAAGAAGGCTTTAAGAAATCTTAAGTATATAGTTTTTATTAGATAAGCTATAATTAATCAGGTCACCGATTGTCCAATTACTAGTTACAATAATTATTCTATTGTAGCTGGGTCGTAAGTTAACTTGCTAATTGTTTTTTTCTTCAATGTAAAGGCTTAGATACACAGACATACATTATTAAACAAGGTAAATATGTTCATATATATAATAGAAATATATAGTCAATTATAATTTTATTATATGTTCATATAAGATTACAGGAAATTCAATACTTCTGCCTTGTTTATTACTGTGTAAGATGGGTTGATATTTTATATAATAGTTAACATTTAAGTGACAATAAAATATAATATATTATTTTAGACGTACGCCTTTACAACCGTAAATAAAAATAACGTCAATAAAAATTGCCTCTGCGGAGCCACAGCGTAGATAACCGTGCATTTGCGCAGATAAAAAACCTATTGGTGCAGTTGTATCGAAAGTGTGAGCCACAGTGAAATAATTATTACGCATAATTATTACAAAACTATTTACTAAGAAAGAACATTAAATTTACTGATTTATTTAAAAAATTAAAAAGCTCTTTATTTGTGGCTTTCAAATCTCTGGTACACATTTTTTACCTAGTTTAATTTATATTTATTGACCACTCTTTAGACTTGGCTGTAAAATTTTCAATGGGGGCTATTGTTTAAAGAGGTTATAACTGTTGTAGTATTATTTTTTAATAAATCTATATTTAAGTTTAACATTTTTATATATTTTAAGAGTTGCTAATTAAGCCGTTATTGGGGCTTGTTATCAATTTATATATTATCTTCGTTTTCATTGAAAATCGTTATCTCAAGTTCATAGCACCTAAAAACTTATGTTATAAAACCAGTATTTTTTTATTTTTGTCAACAATATTTTGTTAACATATATCGTTTTATTTTTAGGCACATTTAGTGTCCATTAAATTACAATTTCAAAACCATGCCGCCATGCCATACAAAGTGTCATAAATTAAAGAATGGTAAACGTTTCTGATTATAGACATAAAATCATGTTACGCGTAATATTCTAACAAACTAATAAAGTAAATATCTTAACTTAATAATAGTAAACAGACAATTATATAATTGGATAATGACGCATGTAAAATACCTACTGACATACCATGATATCACAGATAATTAAAAATATTCATAGTAAATATTATTATTATTAGTAGATTTATTTTATATGGCCTTTTTGTCTGTTTAAATATAATTTAGATATAAAAACTATCATACATAATTTCTCAAAGGGCTTGGTCTTTTAAGTTAAATCTCCAAAAGACAGCGAAATATATTTACTTTGGCGTTTACGATATTTGTTTTGGTTTATATATTAAAATTTTAAACGAATGAATGAGAGGACACTGCTAAATATATAATGAGCGTTAAATTTCGCAAACCACCGTACTACGTCGTAAAATACGTGTATTAGTTGTTGAATTTAAGTCAATGCCATAAAGTAACTGTATTTCGTCTTGCTATATCTTTTGAACACAATTCGTACATATTAATCAGTGTACAGACAACACATTACTCAAACCAAGAGATCTATATATAAGATAAGTACTTTTTGATATTGAAGTAACCATCAATTTAATAAAACTAAAAATGTATTAAATAATCAAATTGTATTCTTCTACAATAATATTTTATTATCCTATAAAAACAGAATATCCGCATGCATGTTCGCGAATGTTGGTAGCAGATATTATTTGCATTCGCATTCGCGAACGTCGGTAGCAGGTAGTCATATTGGCATTCGCCAACGTCGGTAGCTGATGTACGCATTCGAATGCCATTCGTTACTTTTTGCTATACTTTTCTTCTGAATGTTTATTGCTATTATATATGGCACTACTATCCTTGACATAATTAAAAAGGTGTTCAGGACCAGATCCCAAAAAACAGACAGCCCTGCGTGGCTCAAAATTAATGCTGTTTTTTTTTAAATTAAGGTGACTCCTGCGAGGTTAGACTGTGGCCGAAGAGGTCATTGTCTTAGCGGCAAAGATATCACGTAGCATAAAACGTCACCCGTATTGATAACCTCTTTATTCGCAGCCTGCTTTAGATGAGATGAAGAAGCATATTACAGCAAGACCTAGATAATTTCAAAAATCAATGAAAAATCTAAAAATATCTTTGCATAAATTACCTTGAGTTTATTAAATATTCTTGATGTAAATTTTATCTAGTTAGTTCTAATTTTATAACAGTTGATTGTTTCTTTTTTATTAAGTATCTCTTATTAAAGATAATAGAAATTTCCAGCATTTTTTTATCGAATAATCAATTTAATTAAAGTGGCCTCTATTTAGTAATTACACGCCCTTGCTTGGTTCGGTAACGCCTTTATGATTAGGTCGGCGGTGTTGCTTGATTAATTTTAGATATTATTATTATTGCTAAGTGGATCATATTTATTACTTACATGCAGCGTGTCGAGTCGCTGATTTTATTTTGTGAACCAGAATAACCTGTCCAATTTATAAATATTGATTCTAATGGAACCCGCATATTCAAAATTTGTGACATACATAAAAACTAAACTAAATATTATATACCTATTTTTATGGGTATCACACCCATAAAAATAGGTTTTAATTAACAAGTTTTTATAAACGCATATACAAAAATATGTAAGCGTTCTATAAATATGTATCAAGTTTCTACCTATTTTTTGTACACTCGTGCTATAAATTTTTGATGAATAAAACAACGAACACAAGTCAAATTATTAATACATATAAAGGTTTTTTTGAAGTCTTTTATTGCAAAAAATTTGAATATACAATAATTCATAATTTTATATACATTATTCATAAGATCCACATCAGGTTTCCAAGCAGGTTTCATACTAAGCAATCTTTCCAGACAAAAAATCTTTTCAAGAATTCTAAATATTTAAATAACGAGGCGGTTCAATAGGTGTATTCATTTATACATCTATTAAGTTATACTAAACTTGCACATGCGTCATGGAAATAAAATTGTTCTCAAAGTTATTTTCTGGGCTTATTTTAGATTTTTTTTTTATGATAATAGCGGGCAAACGAGCAGGAGGATCACCTGATGGATAGGATCACCGCCGCCCATGAACATCTGTAACACCGGAGGGCGTGCGTGAGGAATTTGTACGCTCTTGCCTTGAAGGTCCTTAAGTCAGATATATACTTTTCATCTTCCCAGATCTTTTTATTCCGTAACTCAGATTGGTTTTTGTAAAAAGCTTGTAAAATTTAACCTCAGCAGACCTTCTTCCCAGAATGAAAAAATTTAATATTTTATAACAGAGTTAACCAAGATTAGAATGCTGATGTCATCATTAATTTCATAATGTAAAGTACATAAATTAACTAAAGCCACACATGTTCTTGGGATCTGAATAGCTTCACTATTATGTATCCTTCGTCCTAAACAAGATCTTTAAGATTAAAATATCAAGCATGCACGTTACCCAAGAACAATCTCATTTTATAATGATATTAATACAATTTAACACATAACAGCTGTACATATTAATTATCCTTAAGATCACACATATATTTAAAAAATATTCATGTCTTTTAAATAATATTTACTAAATAATAAATAGCAATATCAACATAATGTTTATTAAAGAATAATCGTCATACACATATATGTTAACTTAAAGTATAAACATTGATCTTAGTTATGCGAAACGAGTTATTTATAAGAAGTGTTTTATCCGGATATCGGAAACGATATTGCCTTGTTATCATGACCATGTAACATCTCGTCATAATATCATAATTTAAAGCTAAATACGTCATCGATCTGTGGCCGTGAATTTTATAAGTCAACGACAAACCTGCACTGCGAATTGAATGTAAATGATGTCCTATTAAATCTATTGTCACCTCAAGTACTAATCTTACAGACGATTAATTATATTGTATTTTATTGTTATTAGCGAATAATATAGGGTTTAGTAATTATATAAATCCAATGATATTGTCGATTACAAACGATTTTCTTCTTTGAACTGTCAAAATAAATCGAAAACTTGCTTTATAAATAACTTGGAATCAACTTTCGCTGGCGGTTATTCTAAGCCATTATGATTTAAGGACCTTCAAGGCAAGATACATACATTCCTCGAAGGCCGGCAACGCACCTGCAAGCCCTCCGATGTTGTCGATGTTCATGGGTTGCGGAATTTCTTCAGGCGATCCTCCTACCCGTTTGCCTCCTCTAACATAAAAAAAGCTCTAAGCGCAGGTTGATAGTGTTGAATCGACCTTGGACTGCTTTATGAGGTCTTGATTTTTGGTCCTATTAATTCGTTAAATTATATGGGTCTTGTAATAATTTAAAATTGGAAATATTAAGCTAAGGAATAATTATTTAAATTTTCTTCATTATTAAACAAATTAGTTTTGGTAAACAAATTGTCATGACACCTCTGACTTTCAATCGAACAAGATTTTATGATATACATACACGTCCTGCAAGTTTGAAAATGCCCCGCCTTTGCAAAACAAGTTCATCCACCATCTTTACCGAAAGAGACGAAGTCACTTGTATTGCATTTCGGAACGTGCTTACACCGTGTGTTGCATCGATTTGGTAGCATTCGCTCGATGTGTTCCTTCCATTGCCGACACACGCCTTAGCTTCTTCGCCCCAAGAAGGCGCCATAAGAACGGAACCAAATAATGGGACTTTTGCCCGGTGGCAATAGAAAACACATAATCTTAACCCATCAATACTGGTAAGTAATCTTGCTACACCGGTCAGAACTATTTAAGAGCCGTAGAGGGAAGAATCTTTTGAACACAAGGATGTCGTGGTTCGATTCCCGCATTATCCACATGTTTCTATCGATCTACGTAGCTTTGATTATATTTCCGTGTTTCCAATCCCTCGGGCGGTCATCGAGTGAGCAGCATTTAATTGACCGACTTCAAAAAAAGGAGGAGGTACTCAATTCGACTGTATTTTTTTTTTTTTTACGTTTGTTACCTCGAAAC
>JAOPTZ010300758.1:0-10063 GCA_027564475.1 Doxocopa laurentia | reverse complement strand
GATGCGACTTTATAAGAAGCAACTAAAACCGCTTTGTACAAATTGGTACTAGTTGAAAGATTTAAAGAACATTTGTAGATGAAAAAAATCTTATTGCATATAAACTTAATAAATTTATGATAATTTTTTTTTTTTACTTAAAAAAGCCATCTTCTAAAAATTCATTCCAAAACAAATTCATATGCTCTACAAAGTAAAATATAATTACGTATTCTTCTACAACTTTATAAACAATTTTTTTTCTACTATTTCGTCAATATAATATATGTAATGTACAATTATTGTTATTTTTGGAGTGGGTGTTGCACGCTTTGCTGTGGGTTTGTCTGATATAAATGTTTCCATTCTAGTGGGAGCTTTGAGACACATTCTAATAATATAAGTTTAGATGTATATACATACTAAATTAAACACTACACGCTCAACAGCTCTCTCTAGGATATTACTCCTGTGTTGGGGGTCCGGAAACACACACGATCACAATCGCAAGCACCCAGACCAGAATATATGCTTTAATGATGAATAATGGTAACTGAATAAAAATGCCTTGTGCGTGAATCGAACCCGCCACCTGTGGCGTATAAGGCAAGCTCGCTACCGCTGCGCTACAACATTGTCAAATTAATTTTATTCACAAAGTCTGACTTAAAGATGATCTTTAAACAATCTTGTGTCTAGAATACTATGTAGTAGATTATACATTACCAAATATATGCATGCATTTAAATTGATACCCATTTTATGAATCATAGCTTAGCTTAAGTGATTGGTTTTTATCATTAAAATAAAATTCGTTGTAAGTTTATAAATTTAGGATATTATACATAATGTACCATTAACGAAAAGGCCATAAAGTTGATTTATATATGTATATAATAACTATCAAAAAAATATCATTACGTAAATGTTTTTTTTTTATTTTATAAAAAAAAACTTTCTTTGATATATGATTACATTCATTTTAGCAAGTATCACGCCGTAAGACAATCGTTAAATAGTCTTCTTTACTTTACTTCAGCGTTATATAATATCGATATCACTCAATAACACCTTTATTGAGTGATATTGATATTATATAACTTATATCAAGCCGCTTTCGGTATAACTAGGTCATCGATGTAAACCAATAAAGTAGAAGCTAAACTTTAACATAATTTTAAACGAGATTCAGACCAGCGCTCGAAATATATTCAAACATTTTATATTTATAGTATTGAATATAGACGGTTAACCAATTTTCGAAGTTTTCCTCAAAGTTGTATAACGAATTTTCAAAATAGCGTAAATAGTTAATAAAGCAATAAATAGACTTGATTAAACAATTAAAGTAATAAAAACCCTGAATATCTAAACTTTGTAATGCAAAACATTGTAACAGAAATTGAATTCTATGTATATATAGATAGTTTAAGAAAATTCCAAAGAGTATAGGTATAGTATAGTATAGTAAGGTTTTCAATTAGTCTGATATTTCTGTGTAAATTTGCGTTAGCAATTGTTGGAATGTAATCCTTCGAGTATGTTACCAGGACAACATACATGAAGGACACCAGAGAAATAGGACACATTTCTTAAAAATAAAAGCAAGTTACAACACTTTTTATGTATCATCATTTATGTATTGTATTTGTGGACCACAACTTTGTTATAGTACTTACGTTCCAAGAAAAGAAAAACACGGAAAATCATGTAGAACTCATTTGTTAATTTAGTTCAAAAAGAGTTAATATGTTTTTATCAAATAAATCTATAAAATAATATAGATGTAGATTAATATCAAGATATTTTTACTTGGGCTAGTTAATGCTTTGCGTGACTAAAAGCACTTTAATGATGTTTAAGTTGAATGTAGCTTATTTTGTACAATAATATTTTAGCTAAGGCTCACGTAATCCACTGAATAGAGTGCATTATCCAACTATAAATTAAAATGCTTTTTGACCTTTGAAAAAACCGTTGTGGACTAATATTTCAAATGGAAACCTTTGGTATTTAGAATAAATTTCCGCGAACAAAGCCAAACAAAAATAATTTATATTGCGTTATTATGAGTAAGTGTCCAATGGCGTGCACAGGATTTTTATGACTTGTTGTCCGAAATGTGCTATTATTTACTTGGCTTTTGACCGCCATTTTGTTCGAATGCTACACAGACCTAAAATTATAAAACTACTTAAGTAAACCGAATTATCACTAAGATAAAAGTACGAATGGATAAGATTTTTAATAGAGCCACAGCTATTACGACTATATATTCCTTTTTTGCTTGATGATGATATAACGTTGTCTAAATTCACGCCTAGAAGTTGACCGACTCTTGCACTTACATTCTTCAAACATAAGCAATAGTTTGATCTCTGCTACAATAATATGTTAGTTATCTTTCTCGAGGCTATATTATACCGAAAAAGAATATAATTAATTAGAATGTTGAAGTGCAAAAATAGATAGTTAATTAAGTTCCATGTAACATAACCAAATATCTTATGGTTTTATTAAATATTATCGATACGAAAACATGAGAGAGTAGTCTAATACACAATTGTAGTAGTTTTACTATTTAAACGAAGAAAGTAACATATTAGGAACTGGCAGCAATCACGATAAATTGAATTTAAAACATTATCAGAGCATTCGCCATTTAGGTATCCATTAGGAACATCGCTAGTCTATATTTAAGCCTGCCTAAATAATATTTTCATATGGCACAAATACCTCACTCAATCTTTAAATAAAAAAGTATCTTTAAATAAAATAATGTAATAAATATTAAGTAAATAAATAATTTTAAACAATTTCTGAATTGATTATGGAATCTACTTCTTTGTATTAATTGCCGTATCCCGGTTAGGATGAAAATATTATTCCAATAAATACAAATTCTTGGGTGTTTAATAGTGGAAAATAAAAATCGAGCACTAGCCTTAACATATTTTTATTTATTAAAATAATAAAGATCAAACACATATGAAATTTACTTTAACATTTCCAATAAATTTATACGTACAAGTTTTATTAACTAGTAAACGCAAAAATACAAAAAAAAAACTCTTTCTAATTTATTTACAACATTTATAATATTATTCTAAGAAGGCGTTCCTAAAGATGTATTTACAATCACAAGATACAATAAAAAGCCATAATTAAAAACTTAACAATTGACTTTTCGTTTCGACTAAGGTCCTTTTAAACAAACTATCTCACATGATAAATAAGCATTATATTACTTAGATAAAGATATGTGTTCGATATGACGAATTCACAAACATAAAAGAGACATGATTATCTAAATATTTAAAAGAAATAAAACACTGAAGTCTTTGGAATAATCAACTTATCAATCTAAGATTATTACTAAGAAACATAACTAACCAACGTGCATAAACCATTTTCCTTCAAGTGTCATTGTTAGAACGAAGTTAATAATACAAAAAAATATAAATAATTTATCACGTTTTTGTTATAATAAACGAACTAAAAACTTGTAGAACAGAAAGTGTTAATAACATTATACTTAATGTAGATGCCGCGCTTGAGCTCTTCACTGAAACAAACAAGACAGTTAATATTCGAGTTAATGGACGTACTTTGAGAATGAAATGGTAATGGCTTCTTTAAAAAGTTTGTTTTTGGTGGCCTCTTTAAATTTCAATAAGTCTCCATGCTGAGGGTCTGTAACGGTTGGTAATAAAATAGAGTTATTATTTTTGATTTAAGCTGTAAAATGATTTTTCAATGTGTGTATCTACACTTGACTTAAAACATTTCTAAAGGAGACTGCAATGAAATAATCCGATGTAATTCCATTAATGTTCATTAAGATTGTATTAAACCACCAGAGTTGAATTGGATGGCCCACCCGTGACGTGTAGAGACTGCTAGGGCCAACAGCAAGATATATTACAGAAAAAAAAGAATAGGAAGTTATTTTATGTTACCGTGGGTCATTTTTTTGACATACTTTGTCTTTTTTGTAATGTATTCGATTTATAAATTTAAAAAAATATATTATATTTAAATAGAAACTAAAACCAAAAACCTAAAGTAATTATATATCATTATTTATATGTGGTAAAATACAACGTAATAAAAGGGACAAAATAAGATTAGGTTTATATCCCGTAAGCTGTCACTACAACGAATCCTCCTAAATAAAGGGTCAACGCGACATGTAATAGATACGGGTGTTGTAAACGTTCGTAGGTGGGTACAGTGGCCGATTACCAGCGATAAGTAGGCTTATGTTCCACTATAGCAGAATAATTCTTTATTAAAATAACTTACTCTTTATTTAAAATCAATATTTAACTAATTTTATAATGTAACTTAATAAATATGTGTGTTTTTTTAAATTAACGTTATAAAAATATATACAACTTTGCACTAAAAATTCTTTACTTTGAAGTCGTTGTAGTAATAGCCGTCATACATTTTGAAATAGCGTTGAATATCTTCTCTTTAAAAAGCGGACGCTACGAAGTGTTGATAACATGAATACTGTATGACACAATTTTCTTTAAAACGAAAGTCATCAGGAGTACAACTTGTTAAAAGCGCTTTTTAACGGATTTCGGAAGACATTAATTATTACTTACATTTTTATTTACACTTTAATAACCTTAAAATGACTTAGACATAATTAATTTATCTTAACATAAAACAAGAAACTGAATTCGTCTAATATGAGTTATAAAATATAACTTTAAATAAAGTGTCACACATAAAGTATCCTTAGTAAGTTCATATCATACATTATTGCTTCCCATTCGCTCTAGAGATAGACAAGGCAATACTCGCATAGTGAGATAAAAATAATATTGTATTCTCGATACAGCAAAAGTATTTCGAGCATACTTGAAGAAGATTTAGAAACTAAAATGAATCTATAGTAATATGAAAGAAAGGCTGAAATTTATCAAATATATAATAATAATAGTTTTATATTATATAAGTAATTTACCATTAAAAATATCGTTAGTTCGATACCAACACAGATAAAATAAATAACTTAATTATTGAATGAAATTCTGGTCATTGTGGCTATTGTAATTTAAAAATAATAGCATGTTCCATAATTATGTGGTTGGTTTTAATATTTGGGCCAAATATAAGTGCACTTCAGTAATTATAATAAAATAATTTCAATTAAATTTATAACACTTTTATAATTACTAGAATAAACTAGATAGTGATCAAACATTTTGCTTTTTAAATGAACCGATAATGGATTGTATTTTATGACTTAACAAATTTTGCTTATTACGAGATAATTCTGTCCATGTGAATCAATGTTTGTTGCAGTTCTTTTTGTTAAACAGGGCATACTTTTTAAATGTACAGATCTTTTAAAATACAGTCTTAGTATCAGAAATACAAATGACACCTATAAATACGAATTTGATGAAATAGAGATTAAATGAATTATATATTATTTAGCAAATGTATATCCACAAAAATATGGATTGAATTATCCCTACAGTAAGTTATGGAAAGACTTAACACACCTTTCCCATAGTTATTGATTTCTTCCGAAATTGTTTCTGGGGCTTATTTTGACATCTTAAAGGTAACATTTGTGATCTAAAAAGTGTCACTCTGGTAACAAAAGATCTACTCGTCTAGACCACGGATTACACTGTGGTGTCAAACACTGGTAAACTTTGAGTGTTCGAAATTCTGTTTCGTAATATAGTTGGAGTATTTTAAGCAGATTTAGTAGTTTAATACGCGTTGGGTATAAATGATAGATGCTTAACTGTTGTAGCTCAGATTTCCGAAACTGTCTTAAACGACAATCGTTCGTACTATTGATCAATTGAAATACTATGTTTTTCGATTGAATTTCTAGACCGCCAACACAATACATTACTTTTCAAATGGAAGCTGCTAAGCTAAGTTTATTATTTATAGTTATAAATTAAAGGTTTATTGGATAGATTGTCACTCACAGCCGTTGTTTTGATTTTATTACATTAGATTAGACTGAGTAGCCATATTAAGCCGCGAAGGAATTTATGCTGTTACAGCTTTGCATTGGCGAGTGACCCACATATCAGGCACTAGGGAAATCTAGAATCAGGTTATCAAAAATTTAGAAGCTACATACTTTTGGAAAGAAGAATCAATTGTATAACTTAGATTATTGAATTAGAAATATATTACATGTGTTTATTTTAAAACCAAAATTGTTCGTTATATAATACAAAGCTACATACCCAAGAGCATCGCCTCTTTGCTGTCAGCTAGCTGACTATTCCCGACAACTGCTTCGCTGCCTTCACGCCAAGCGAGCGCAACTCGTGCAGTGCAACGAACTTGCATTGTTCGACCGGCTGGAACTCTCAAGCCGAGAGCTGTCGATAACAATCCGTGTGCATGCTGGATTGGTGGATATTCTACCAATAAATTTGGATCCGACACCTATGAAAAATATATTACTATTTACTTGAAACACACTAAATAAGTATAGATACAAAAATATTTTAAATTAAAATCTATGATCAATAGCAAATGCTATAGGAGTCCACATGGATTCGGAGTAGATAGTTCTATATTCCAATAATGAATTTGATAATTTTAATAGCAACTGAAAAATATAAAAAACTTTAATCTAGATAATTCGTAAATCCGTTTTCATTCGCCGCTTGAATGTCAAGACAATCAGCTGACAATGCAAAATTTTATTTTGTATGGACACTTGATATTTTGCGCAATAAGAAAAACGTTATTGCCACGGTTGAAGGCTTAGAAATATGTAGTAATGATATAATTCAGCATAATAGTATATTTTCTCTAATTCCGTATATTTCTGTAAGTTGAGTGTCGGGTCATATATTTTTAAAATATAACACGGAATTTCTTTTAGGTGTAATATACATATGTTTAAATAATTAAGCCATTCAATAAAAAAGCGGCTTCTCTGCTAGAAAAACTCATTTGATACAGATTCGTCAAATCGTTCTGAATTTTTTTTCAAATGTAGCCATCAATTTAATGTTATTAATGTATATAATATGCATAAGATTGACCTTAAGATGTTTTGAGCAAAATGATGGTTCGTTTTAACCAATAACTAAACCCAAACGGCAAACATGTTACCAAGAATCTAATAATCAATACAATCTTGCTTGTATAAAAAATATCCATTCGTTTATCCAGACATAAAATATTTACGCATTTGCATAACAAAAGAATTTATCAAACTTTGAAGCTTAATAAGAGCCGAAAGGTCGTACAGACTCCGCGAACAATAGAACTTTGGAAAGATTATAGCCATTATCAGATTGTTAATCAGAAAAGTATTCAAAACTTTTTAAAAGTTAAACCAGAAAAAATCTAAATTAGCCCCGCCGCTGCCAAATTTTCGTATTTAAAATTTAAGCTATTACACGAGATATCCCTGAGAGAATAATTTCTTTATTCCTTTGTTTTAGACTATCGACAGATTAATTTTAACAAACATTCTATATAATGTTATAAATTTTTATAAATGAACATTATTTTGAAAATCTTGTCTTTGAGAATAGTGAAATATTAACAGTATTGTTTTTATCTTTTAATAATAATAATATATATTATTACTAGTGTTAATTTTATAAAGAAATCTGATCTTGAAAAGATGTGATAATTTGAAGGATTTCCATCCGAACTTTGTAATCCGACATCAAAAAATGTTATACAAGTACATACAAAGTAATAAATTAAACTACAAAATATGTGACAAAATTTGGGTACAGTTACCGAAGTTATCCAAAAGCATCACTTAAAAATTATGATCGTCATATTGCTTATAAAAATAGTACCAATAATAAATTTTATAGCTACCTTTTCACCGTCAATGTCCCAACTGAGAACTGTTTCAGGGTAAGACCGGCCAGACGTACAATTTAAGAATAAAGAATCTCCTCTTCGATTTTCTTGTTCGTTACCTGTTATTTTTGGACCTTCTCGTGGTAAATCTGTACAGAAGAACAAACGAATTGTAAAAATTACACTGCCAACGTATATTAACGAGAACCAATTCAATTTCATCAAAGCATTAAGACAAAGATAATTAATCGTTGAAAAAAGGCAATCAAGAAATTGATTCCAATATCTTAATGTCGAAGCCGCTAATGAACAAGCTCAAATTAAATCTCTCTATTCCGTATCTGGGTCAGTTTTTATATACTATACAGTATTATATATTAGAACAGAAAATATTACAACCCTTATCAATCATAAAATAAATTTGATATAGAAATATAAGTTTGTTTAAGTTGAAAAACTAAGAGATCAGGTTTGATAAAATAGTCAGTGTTATTTTATTATTTTTCATCCACGGGTTCGTCGCGTCTTCGAGCCGCACCCGCGTCACTTTGCGTACTTGCCTAGTTTCTAAGATTGATTGACATTCATGCCCCGCTCATAAAAAAAACTCTAATTGGAGTAGTAGTTCAGAGAAAAAGACTCATAATTTATTAATTTAATGAGTAAATCTTTTCTATTGCACACGAATTTTAAATACATTATATTAGAATGTTTAGAAGCAGTAACAATAGTGTATCTCGGTATTAATCAAACTATATTTTCTATTCTCGATATTAATTTAATTGAGTTTTAATATCATTTTTCAAAATAAAGCAATCATATGAATAAGTGATGCTAAATTATTCGTTTGTATTTTAATTGAGTTTAATAATATACAATATGTCAATCAAGTAATTATTATAATTTATAACACCGAATATTGGTAACAGGCTATCATTCATTTAATATTGAAGAACAATATATATACAATATATACAATGAATCGTATATATTGATGGATTAAGTTGTTTTTAAATTATTATATTTAACAGTATATGGTCACATACAAGAATGACTCCCGGTGAAAGTAATTAATTTTTTTTCGAATTATAATAGTTTGTTTTTTTCTAACTAGGCTGGTTGAGTGTTGTTTTTATTAATATAAGTCTTAACTTTACATTGAATTTAGCTGATATCGAGAGGTATATAATTTTTCTGTATTTGGCATGAACAGGCAGACAAACCAGGAAAGCTACTTGCTACTCGCTTGTAGTGCTTGAAGCTAAGCCTTCTTTCCCCTATGATAAAGAGGAAAAATATAAGAACCTTTTCCTCCTCTTTCCTCTTTCCCATTCAATGCCTTCGATAGGAGACATGCCTGCTATACTACTTTTGTTGACTATAAGTCGATGTGCATTTGTTTTTGTGATGTAACAACAAACTAGCATGTACCATGAATATGTATTGTGGTCAAGTATTAACAATACTATACACAACAATAATATAAAGTGAATAATTTAAATGATAACACTCACATATAACTTCCATTTTACTCTCCCCGGCGGCTGAAGCAAAACTTGGCGCTTCAGCTGAAACTTCACATCGGTATAGTCCTGATGATTTCAATGTCACAGGATGTAGTACAACCTTTTTGTCATCTGATTTTAGAAGCTAAAAACAAAATTACAATAAGTAAAAAGAAACATACTTAACATTTTTTTTTCTTGTTAGTTTATCTATATATGAAGTGACAGAAAGAGATATGAATTATTATTTACGTACAAATATAAATAAAGTAAAAAGAATATAAATTTAGTTTGTAACGACGGATTATTTTAACAGTAATAAGCATTTACAATATTTTGATGAGAGTTTTCTTATGTAATATTTTTTATTAATTATACTGTCACTTTAATATTGTAATACATAAATAAGTTAATAATAAGTAAATCATATTTAACTTCTATCTGGAGTCTTTGATATATCAATATAAATTGCATTTCTATCTTAATAATCTATACATTAATACGTGAAGCAAAAACTATTGGATCCCTTTTTACGAAAATTGCGCGGACGGAGGAGTACGAAATTTGGCACACTTATAGTTTGTGAGTAGGACAAGTGCAGAACGCTAATATTTTTCATTAATAATGCTTGTAAAGTATATCAAATCAATAAATAAAAGATCACGCACACTAACGCACGCACACATACATCGACGCATTATGCATACTTTATTATATCATGACATTTATCAAACGATGAAAGAGGTTTT
>JAOPTZ010300229.1:0-10078 GCA_027564475.1 Doxocopa laurentia | reverse complement strand
AAGCAAATACTACCTCCGGGTCTTCTGTGTCTAGCTCCGCTGTGAATATATACAATTTTTATAAATATACAATAGATGAAATTCAATGATTTTGTTAAAAGTATAAGACAAAAAAGTAAATTTCAGAGAATATCATTAAAAACAATTGATTATAACCATTTACAGATAATACCAACATAATATTGAACTTACTAAATTTGAAGAATACTTTGAGGGGAAAGTACAGTGACTTTGCATTTCTTTCTAATAACTTAACAGTATTTGGCATATTGGTCATATTCATTATGGTCTATGGGACTATTCGTTAGGACCTAAACATAAATTTATTTCTCCTTACATTTGAATATAGTGGGCTCTGCCATAACATTTAACTGTAACTTATAGTATAACTCATACAAAAACTATTATGTTTGGTCTGTCCCATTAATGGCAGGGTCTCAGGTTTATCATTTTATCAAAACTGGATCTCAGTAGCCGACGCCAGATGACGATGTCTAGACCAGTAAGGCCAATAAAAATAGCCATTAAGAAAAATAAGAAAAAGAATGTGATCAATCACTAAAGACGCAAAGCCTAACAATCACATTGTTGAAAGGTTTTTCTATAAATAAACAACAATGAACAATAACAATTTAACACACATCATGTTTTATGCCCTACTTTGATGAATTTAATTTAATTTTATGAAGCTTTCCTGTTTAACTTAATTTAGATCCAGATTGATACTTTTATTTTCTTATAAGAAATACTTTAATAACATTAATTTTGTAAAAGAGTTAGGAATTATTGAAATATTACGTTAATGAACAAAGTGATAGTGACAGTTTGTCGAATGTTATGTATAAAAAAAATTACTATTAATTAGCTCTTATACATTTTACTTACATAGTGAAGTATCTAATTCGACACATGCTTTGTCGAATTCCTTTTCTAAAATATCTAACCACCGAAAACCAACTCCTGTCGTCGCCATCTTCACAATAAACTTGTTGTTGATAACAATTTAATGTCAATGTGACGTTATACGTTCTAAAGTAAAGGTAGACCGTACTTATAAAACATTTTAATAATGAGTTCAAAATCATTTTAAAATTGTGTAAATATTGAACTTTTAAAGTTAAATATGAGTTATAGAATAGTTTTATGTGGTGTAAACCATATAGTACCTCATTTGACACGTAGCGTCTCGCTTAAACCGATTAATAAAGCCAGCGAATAAATTGGCTTAAGCAGAGATGCGTATACCACCAATAATTCTTAAGATTTCTATAGCATACGTTTTATTTAATATACTGAAAAATAATAAATCTTCTACGTGTAGTTTAAAAATTAGTAGATTATAAGGATAAATAACAAAACAAAATTTGGATAGGCATTTAATTTAACCACGTAATAAATTATGTACAAAAAATCTACAACATCCACCGAGGTATCGAAGCATGTGTCCCTTACAAAAGCTCAATAAACAATTATTCTCAATTGTATGTCTCATTTTAATTTCTTTTTTATAAAGAAATCAAATCACTTAATATACAATATTAAACTATAACGGTTAATGTATTCAATAACACATATGACAATTTTATAAAATCATTAATGTTAAAATATGACAGTGACAAAGCTGTTAACTTATCAAGAAGCACTGCATTATTCAATTTAACTATTTACTAACAACAAAAAACTATGTAGCCTTTGCTACATTTCATGACGCCGAGGGTTTAAACTTTTAAATATCGATGAGATTGAATCGTTAAAATAAGCTTTCTTAAAATGATAATCAATTAAGTACTCAAACGTTCACTTAAATAATTCATTAACTGGATTAAAGATCTTATTACACTAATCAATATATACGTCAAGCAATAATTGCTTGGATTAAGTATTTTTAAAAATAAATACATAAATACGACGTCTTGTAAGTGGAATACCTCTATTAACAGATACAAATCCCCCACAATTTTTGTGCTTCTTTTACCATTATACATTTTTTACTTCTTTTATATTGCAAACACATACAAATAATTTATTCAAATCTTATTCGTCAATTCGATAACTAATTCAAATTTCAATCCGTGGAAGATTTGCCCAAATATATTTTCAATTAAATCGAACTGTTTTAGCTACTATTAGTTATTATATTTATTTAACTAAGTGTACAAACCTGATAATCTTGATTATAAATGTAAATAAATTAATTAAATCTAGATGTTTTTTTATACCGCACGTAAAACCGTATAAAAGTTTCAAGTTATCACTTCTGTGGTAGTCATGACTGCCTCCGATATATTTTTCTTTAAATCATCATTTCAAAACTACATTAGGTTTTTTAATAAACTATCATCGTCTTGGAAGCCGAATAGAATTTTACGGTATCTTGACTCCTCCCCTTCCTAAATTAGACATTACTACATATTTAATAGTGTAATAAGGTCTTATTAATATATATGTTAATATAACTAAACAGCTCTATATTGCAATTAGCCCATAGCAGAAAAACAAAATAAATTAGTCATCTCCTTATTTGGGTTATATGAAAACAAAATCTAATTTACGTGAATGCTATACGTATTAAAATTTACAAGTTCTAATTAGCTGAACAGATAATTTGAATAAAGGTTTTAAACGTACTTACCTCGGTGTCTACGCAAGCATTTAATCCCACACTGTATTCGTAGTTATTTGCATGTGCTATTACATATATTTTTACAATTAAAACTATGACTGAGCTTATGATTAATACAAGTAAAAATCTTTTCATAAAAAATTACTACAAGTTCGTATTAAAAGTGATTTAAGTATACATAACAGAAACCGGATTTTTACAAAATAAACAGACAACTTATAAGCATAAGAATTGTACAATAATTATTGTGCTATAAAACTGACATGTGAATTATTTATATTAAAATATAAAAATAGAATAGTTATTTACATAATTAAAAGCTATTTTATAATAAGTAAGATACGTCAATCATGAATCGGTATATTTATATAAATAATTCGTATCCATCTAAATCCACGGAAATTGTTGATATTTTGGTATAAATAAAACCTAAATATATTATACAGACTACGTGAAAATGTGATTTTTTGTGACTAAATACTTACGATCAGATCATTAAGTACTAAAAGGAATCTTTATTTTATTGAAAATTACACCACTTAACCTCAAAAGCACACGCTATCAGTGGATTTAACAAACCTGACCTTCCTCCTAATGTTCCCATCATTTTATATTTGACGAATAAAAATATTAAAATAATCATTTAATATTTTTCGTCGGAATTATGTACAAAAGTTTCCACTAAAACTTCTAACACGTTCACATCCGTTATCCAATACCCGCATATTTTCTACATTTCGTTCGCGGCGAAAGACTAATTCAGAAAATAATTACATGATTTGAGAAATGGACTTATACGCTTTACATACATATTTTCTTAAACGTTTAAATAAAATTTTATATGTATCTATTACAAAAAAGGTTACAGTCCAATTCGCACCAGTGACTTGTTTTTGGCTCTTTGTTCGTTCTGGTCCAATTTTAACATATAATATATGTGTAGATAATAGAGATGGAAATAAATAATAAACAAAAATGCAAACATTATCGTAATTACTCACGAATTAAATCGCAAAATATGCTATTAAATATAACACTTGCGTGTATTCATTACACATTAAGCAAAAGATTAATCTTATTAGTCTTTCGCCTTGAGCTGACACACACACATTGCTTTAAAAAAAATAGTCAACGAATTAAAATTTTACGAACATATGATCATCAATGTTTGTATTGCGCGAAATAGTAATTAAATGGTATTTATAGTCAGCTCTTATCTAAAGCGTAAACAAACTCAATTTTTATTACTGCAGCTGAAATTATATAAAATTAAAATCTTCGGCATATACTACATGATAAGTTCCTACATTTAAAGCTATTATTATTTAAGCTAAAATATTTTCTAAATGCCTTTTAAAGTGTTGTAAAACGAGCACAAAATCTTTACATTTATAAATTAAGCCTAAAAAATTTTCTACATACAGGTTTTTGCTTCTAGAAGCGTGAACGTACGGAATCCGGGGCAAGGACCAAGATGGTCTGATTTTTGTGTTAAAATCCCGCCAACGTGTATTTCGCCACTAAATTTTACAAGTTTACTTTTTGCCTTACTAGGATACGCACGCCCATTACTATTCGCTAAATAAAAGCAATATTCACAATTATAATCTATAGATATAAAGCTATGCAACGTTATATAAAATTTCAAACTATTTGGTATTCCCTGATCATGCTTTTGCACATGATATTCACATATTACGTTAGTGAAAAAAAAATCTGCCCAGCCACGAATAATGAAAATTATATAGTTCACACATAAACATTGCTCAATAAAATGTATTGGTGGATAAAAATGATTCGGATTTCTTGGGCAAGACAGATAAAAAAATCACTCAAAATAACGTACTTAAAAAATTGCTTGAGTATTACGGCTATTTCACAACAAAGACGGAAACTTAACCATAACATTGGCATTGTTACCAACATACACCATTTTATGTAACATTTCTATAGAAATCAAAGAGAATAAAGTTTATTGCAAACTCATAGGAAAGGAAAGATCAATTTACAAAAATTAAATTAAAATACGACGTGGACACTTTTCTTCAGAAGTACAACTAATTAATTAATAACTTAAAAAGCTTCATACTAATGTATGTAAGAATGATGCATTTTTCAAAAAACCTACAAGATTACATAGTATATACTATGACTTTATTTTTGATCCATGTTTAGTTAAGCATGTTTATGTCATTTTGAATGTATATTTCTTAATTCTCCTATCCTATTGCTGCTTTTTACTTAATATTAATACACCCATATAGTTTTTAAATAGACAATACATGCATGTTGAAATGCAGAATTTTACATTTCAAAAGACAAAGATTTTTCTATAGGTTTTTAAATATATGTTACATCTGGAACATAGCATATCTCAAACCAATTATTGAAAGTATCTATATAAATGATGAAAGTTTCATGGTACATATAAATGTACAATATCAATAAATTGAAGTCTATCGTAAGAGTTTGTAAAATTCTATTTTGCACTTGCATTTAAACACACATGATCACAATAATAGCATTATATCTTTATAGGGTACACTGAACACTTTATGTTATATGTTAGGAACAGTCTTCACAATGTTTCATTTGAAATTGAACTATTAAAAAGCTCTCACACATTCTAGTTTTATGATTGAATCATTCACTAATGCTTGGTCTTTAATGTACTGACAGACCTGATAGAAAGATGCAATATAGGAGAAATTTAACGCATTAGCATTTAATAGTATTGACTTCATAATAAATTACAAAGATTGGCTTAATTCAGTGAGTCAACTTGGAACTGACAGTGATATAGTTGGGAAAACTCTTTTTTATTCAAGTTATTAATCTGTGTCAACATTGTGAAAACCAACCTACAATTCTCATAAATACAATAATTATACACCAAACCAATAGATATGAACAACAGGAACTGATTGCTTCTCCCACAGATGATACATGTCGGTAGCTGCACATTGACGAGGCATTAAATGTATAACTCTCAAAGAGTTGAAAATAATTATTGCTATAACGGTAGCTGTGCACAAACTATCAATTATTTATATTTCACTTTAGCATAAATAAGCACATTGTCCACTAGTTGTTTTCATTATGAAATAATACATCCACTCTTCTCTGGCATGTGTCCATCAGATCTTTCTATCTCATATAGCATTGCATGAAAGGTATCTGTTACTGACTGAAATACATAAAATAAACATTAAAAAAAAAAATTTTTACTAATAACTTGTATGTTTAAAAAATAAACTTTAATTATGAAGGATATATGTTAAATTTTATATAAATTGCTATAATAGCTATTAGCTTATTTATTGTTTTATCAGCTATTCTGTACAGACATAACACACAGAACTGTTCCCACTATGACCTTCAATCACAACAACCTGGACAGATGACTTGGTAAATACAAACTTATGTCTCAAAAGGAAATTGCAACTGTTACCTTGGATGCTGAGGGCAGATTCGCTACTTCTCCACAGTTATCACATAAATGTAGTATGTGCCCATACAGTCCACAAATCAGGACTTTTAATATTACAAATTCCTTATAAAAATCTCAAGATACTATACCTCATTCCTTTTAGCACTTGTTTCCACAAATGCTGCGTTCCATTTTTCAGCTAGTCTTTTTCCTTCATCTGTACTTATTTTTCTTTCCAAATGTAGATCCGTTTTGTTACCAACAAGGACAATAGGTACGCTGAAATGAATGATTTGTTTTTCATTTTCTGTGAGAGCCTTGGCTGAACTTTTTATAAACTAGAAGCAATTATTGACATTGTAAAATACACTTTTGATTTACTATGTTAAGGAAAATGATGTTCATTTATGTCCATACATAAGTATGTAATGTAATCTATTACATTAAAGCAAAATTTATTTGTAGTTTTAAATATTCTTATTTACTAGTTAATTTTTACATCTCTGACAGTAAGTCATCTTAAAATGTTGAAATTAAAACATTTTAATCATAAAATTTAACAATGTTCCCCAATTCTTCCATTTATTACAATATTAAAATTTAATTGACAGAAGCTATTGACACTTAAATTTACAAGTTTATACATAAAAATACCCAAAAACTGATATTACTTACTGTATTTTTCCAACCATATCCAACAGCTTATCATATATAATTTGAACTATTTGAAAACTTTTACTTGAAGTTATAGAGTATACCAAAACATAACCATGAAAATCCATGCTGTATTGTGGTGGAAATATGCTGTATTCATCTTGACCTGCTGTATCAACTAATTTAACTTCATACTCTGTTGAATTATACCGAATAAACTTCGTGAATGCTGAAATTTTAAAAATATGTTAAATAAATAAATACAATATAAATAAAAAGATTATTGATATATGCCGTGAAAAGGAAAATTATTAATCTCCAAAATTATGATGGCAATAAGTTAGAGACGAAAATATAATACGGCGCTGTAAAGCGTAATGTGTATAACAATAATATAAATAATTACTAACTATTTTCTATTGTAGGATCATAGGAATCGACAAACTGGCCTTCCACAAACTGTATAATAAGGGACGATTTACCTGCAAAAGACTTTTTTATTAAAAATTATGTCAAAACAATAAATGAAACGCACTATATTTAATCACAATATTATTTCCACATTACCGACTGATCTATAGCCCATCATCGCAATTTTTCGCTGCTTCGGTGGCATTTTACAAATTATTTCTTGATTACGTTTGTTACCATAAAAACACTTCAAGAATATTTTATTAGATTCTGTTGATCAAATCACAATTCACAAACCACACATCTGTCAAACATAATGTCAATCTCGTTTCAATGAGGTTTCAATATCAATAGTACGCACGTCGCACTATCCCGTTCATAAATATTTTCATAGACAATGTCCAATTTCATAACAAACCTCATAGACAAAAATGGAAAATGTAACTTTGTCTGCGCCTTAAAAAAATGGTGTGTAAAAATAAAAACGTTTTGAAGCTGGATAACAGAGGCCAACTATGTTTTTTTGTAATTATGAATAATGTGAAAATGTCGTATTTTAAATGAGCCTAAGCCAATAATATAAAATTGTTTCATAGGTATCAATATACGAATTTTTTGTGTTTACTTACTATATTTTAAAAATTATCACTAAAAATAATTTAAGAGTTATTTTAAAATCAAAAACTTTCACTTCTATCGACAATCCTTACAACTACCTCTTTTCATTTGTTAGAATTTTTTTTCATAATAACTTAGTCTAAAAATAATATAACGTTGAATTGTAATATACTTTATAATCTACTTTAAGTACATCTATATTAGACCTATCGTATTTATTTTATTGCTCTATGACGAATTAATTGATTATAGATTAAAACGCTAATGTCAAATGTCAATGAAGCAAAAATACACTGTAACGCAAAAACTTATCTAAATTTCAATGTTTCAAAACACAGTGCAATAGTTATTCATTTAATTATTCTGTAAATTAAAAGGTCCCATCACAGTTCCTTACCCTAAGCTAAAATGTCGGTCAATATAAATATACCGGATTGTCCTCCAAGTCTAAAATCAATTCAACATTATCTCAAAACTGCATTAGAACATGACTCCAGGGACCCCATCGTAGCATACTGGTGCAGATTGCATGCTTTGCAAGTAGGGCTCAAACTGACTACAAAAAAAACACCAGAGGAAACAAAAGTTTTTATGGGTGAGACATAATTGTTTTTCTTGTATGAATTATTTAATAGTGATGTCATTACTGCTTAATTCAATTAATTTCTCTTTACCTATATTTCTTTATTGATGTGATATGCTTATTAAAATATATAGCAACAGCCTTTATCCATTATTTATCTTGTAGCAATTATGGACTGGCTTGAGGAAGCTAAAAAGGTGTATAAGGATAATGATGCTATTTCCAATGAAGTTGTAGCTCAAGCACACTTGGAAAACTATGCTTTAAAATTGTTCTTGTTCGCTGACAAACAAGATCAGGAACAGAACTATGGAAAGTAAGTTAAAAAATAATAAGAATAGTGGCTGTTGATTTTTTAAGTTTCTCTTTACAACTGAGTATCAGAAAACTCATTGTTATAACAAAATTGCTGTGAAAATTGTTCTTGCAACGTCTTACTTTTGAAATTATTAAATATGTTTTATTCTTTTCTTTTCTAAAATAGGTGATAAGAAAAATCAAAATATAGATTGATTTTATTTATAATTAACTATAAAGATCTTGTGTGTGTGTCTTTAAAATGTTTACATTTTTAAGGAATATTGTAAAGGCTTTCTACACCGCTGGAGTTATCTATGATGTGCTGACAACATTTGGGGATTTAACAGATGAAGCAACTCAAAATCGTAAATATGCACGATGGAAGGCTGCCTATATTCACAATTGCCTTAAAAATGGAGAAACACCAGTTCCAGGTATTCTATTCATTATTAATTGAATTGCAGACTTGTTTAAAGCTCTTAGTCTTCTGTGAGACATATGGCATTGTTCACTGTGTCTTAGCTAATCAAGCTTTTAGAAGCTTAATCAGAAGGCATTCTTTTTATCCTTTGCATAAAATACAGTTTCTTGCACTTGTGCTGATCTCTTAATATATAAATAAACATTTTGGAGAACACATACTTGAGTAAAGTCATTTTGTAACACCATGTTTACACAATTTAAGTTGTATTGTCCACATAAAAAAATTGAGAATTTGACCTGTAATATTACATAAATATAATGTGAACAATTAGTATTCACTTTTTTATTTCCTATAATTAATCAATTAATGCATTAAATGTGTTATATGTTAGTTACTGTTCCTCTCAAACGATTCCTCTGTCTGTTAACTAATTTCATTAATAAATCTCTTTTTTGTTTTTTTTTTAAGATCATACCATAACTCTTAGTGACAAAAATAATCAAATTGATTTAATTTGTCGTATACTTTCTATTAATTTTTTTTCAAACCACTATTTCAATCAACTATTTTTGTGTAGCTAATTAACTACATTTTATCAAATGTTGGTACATTTGGTTGGTCGTTATCTAGCTAGCTTTTTTGAGTGATTTGTGGTCCTTGTAAGTTTTTGTATATTGATGGATTTTATTAATTGTGTGAACTAATAATTAATTAAATAAAGGTAAACAAATAAAAATAATTGATAATAACAACAAAATAATTAATTGAATAAAATAACATGAAGTTACAAGTCAGCTGTTCATTTGCCATATACCATGGAGAATTGTGCTGATTCTTGATCATAACTATCCATACTCAGAAATATTTACACAATTTTAGTTTAGTAAAGGCAGAGAGAATAAATAAATATTACTTTATACATAAATCTTTATTGAAGTCAAAAATAATACATATCTTTTTTTTAACCATTTAACAAAATTTCAATGCTTACATTGTTGAAGTTCCAATTATATTTATCTATTTCACTCACCTTTA
>JAOPTZ010299805.1:0-10092 GCA_027564475.1 Doxocopa laurentia | reverse complement strand
TGAACAACATTAACCATTGAACGACCAAAAGTAGAAAGTATTGGTCACGTATTATGCAGAAATGCATGTTTGTCTAACAAAAAAAATCATGATTAAACCAAGCAAAAAGTATCTTAATTTACTTGTAAAATACTAATTTTAACGTCGTTTTTTTGTTCAATCATAAATAATGTCTGGCAATTATTTAAGAAGTAATTTATGAAATTAATATATATATTGTTAGAGGAAAATCTATATAAGACGGTGTTTTTGTGTGTGTTGACGGGCTTTTTTGCGCCTTTGTCCCTCGGTGCAATAACATTGTTATCCGGTCGTGTTTAACTTTTGTCGAATTGTGTTTTCAGTTCGGTCGCGGTTATTTAGTTTAGGAGTAAACTCTTAAATCGTGATTATTAATTAAAGTAATTGATTGCTACGCGGGTGCTTTAGTATTCTTTTTAAATCACTTCCGATTTCATTTATAAAAATATTAATAATTTTATATGTATGCTGTGTTCAAATACATAAACATATACTATAATGCCTAAATAGTAAAGATTATTGTTTTTTATTTCAACCCATAAAAACCCAGTAATTATTATCGTAAATAAATCTTATGCTTGATTTGTGTGAAAGGAAAAAGAGTAATAATACGGCTGAAACCGACACTAATCTATCGATCTCAACATAAATTGCTTTAGACTACTTCGGGGATTTTTGTGCCATTTTCTTTGTCAGCTTTCAAAGATTTATGCCAATTTTGAACAGAGACAAATAAAATTATTATTTTTAATATTATAATGTATTTTTCTATTATCTAATATATTTTAATGAGATTCTTGTATAAACACACATACATGTTTATATTTCTTTGGTCAAGTAGTATTTGTGAAGACAAATATAAAAAAGAACTATATTTTTAGTTTTATATGATGACACAAATTCAAAGAGAGAAATATTTAAAAAAATATATTCAATCCAGTAGTATACATTATATTATTGGAGTCGTATTAATAATGAGTTCGTAGTTGAACAACAATATCTGATAAAGTGCACGAAAAATTCTCTTTGAGGACAAAATTTCCCGTTCATGAGTTTATATATAATTTTTAATTATACAAATGGGAGTTGTTGACTTGTTCGTAGCGATACGAGAAACGAATACAAAAGTCGAGCTGAGTAAGAGCGAGCATTTTCTTAATGTGTAATGTTTGTTTTAAGAAAATTTAAAATCCCCACTTTCAATACATTTAGCACTTTATTTAATAATTTATTCACGACATCAATTTGTCTGTACTATTGCTACAATTTAATATTCGAAACAAAATAATAACTATTCTTAATTATATATTAAGAAATCTGTTACATTTTGATTTGTTTTGTACTACAGACAATTTTATATCAGATAATATTTTTTGTATAGTGTCAGTTTTATTAAATTGCATATGTAAACAATTAATTATTGAAAATCTGTTTAAAATTCATATACACACACACTGCAAATCTTTGCCGATCAAAATTGTTTAGTCAATTTTATTGCTAATGAACCATGAATATTATTTTTAGAAACATGATGATAACAAATTATATTTGAAGAAATACGGCCTTAATATAAAATAGTTAATAACAGGATTAACAACGGTTCGTTCTTGTCGATACCTCAACACGAAGACAATATTTTTGTCAACTGTGACTTTATCCTTATTTACCTTATTTATAATTTAAGCTATACCATATAAAATTTACATCTATAAGAAGTATGTCAAGATTATATATTTAATCATAGTCGATAGTAATGCTCATAATAATTTAATCAATTAATGTATTTGAGGGCAATTGATAGATAGCTCCCTGCACATTGTTGTTGAAGATCTATAACAAAGCAAGAACCAAACATCAGTACAAAGGCACACAAAGCGTTATCATTAGCAGCTTATCAGTGAGGAGATTGTTCTATATGAAATGAGATTATTCAATTCATGTTAATTAGCTAAAATAAATAATATACACGCAACATTAGACTATAATTAAAAGATTTTTTTGAAAATACGTCCCAAACTAAGGCTTGTTAATCTCGTTAAAGGAAACTTGTAAATTTATATAATAGAATATATTGTTGATTATTGTAATTGAAAAACTTTGACAGGTTGATAAAATAGCTGAAATAATAATGTATATTTTACATATATATGATATGGAAGAAGTTCTAAGAAAAAAGTTCACATCTGGTGGCGCTGTTCAAGCTCAGCCAGTACCGCCAAAAGCTATATAAAAAAATTATAATAATAACCTTTTATTCCGAATTACGTATTTTGCATTTTGATACAAAAAATTAACAATCAGTAAAAAAAAAGATGGAAACGATATATCTTTCATGTTTTATAGGAAACGAGACCTTAGTAATGCAGTTGGGACATTAACTTTGCCTTCAATACAATACGCGCCTTAAAATATTTGTAATTGGAGTGAATACTTATAATTTATATTTATTTATATTTTATAAAAACAAAAACAATACTAGAACGGTGCCATTTGTAGGGAATTTCATTAATAATTTTCGAAGTGAGTGCAATTCTCATACTTGATAGATTCCGTACGAGCCGAAGATGCTTTTGGATTCATATTGAAAAGCGGGCTGAATTCCTAGCACAAACTCATATGCGGTATGTATGTATGTATGTGTATGTATGACGTACTTTTTTAATAATTTTGTAATAGCTAGCGACTGTATAACAATCTGAAACCGAACTTAGCAATAGAAAATATTAAACAGTTAAAAAAAACAAACTATTTCAAACAAAACTAGCTGTATATCTCATTTTTTAACTCCAAGTGTAAACATAATTTAGGAAATTAGTTATGCAATTAACACTAAATAAATCTTATATATTTAAACGAGCTAATCTTGTATATATATATATATATATATATATATATATATAATATCGGATTCTCGGAAACGGCACCAAGAGCCTTCATGAAACTTAGTATGCAGGGAGATTCGGGAGCAAAAAATCGATTCCGCTAGGTTTTATTTAAAAAAAATGTTGTTTTATCCCTGTTTACAGGCAATTAAAATTGATATTTTGATTGACATTTTTGATTGATAGCTTAGATTGTATTTAAAAAAATTCTTTTATTTTTTTATAATATGTTTTTATATTATTTTTATGATTTTTTTAAAATTTATTTTGTTAAAATAATCCCGAGCTAAGCTCGGTCATTAATATGCTGTAAATATTTTGCAATATTTATAGTTTTTCCTCCTTATTTTTGAAATAATTTATTTTATCAAATATTATTTCAATTAAAAAAATAATGCTTTTATTTCAAGATGGCTATTGTTTTATGTTTTCATTTTTGATGCTTTACGTAAAAATAACAAAACACATAGCACCAAAACCATTAGTTCTATTGACGAATTGAATTGAACTGTCATGAATTGGCAAATAGTGCACGACTTCGAAATTCAGCTTACAAATCAAAACGATGAACAGGGCGTTCATTTAATACAGCTTTTGTCTAGGTGCAGATGGTCGACAGTGATTCAAGATACTCAAGACATAAATTAGACAAAAGCCTCTGTTGCTACAATTCCTGCTGTTAATTGGAACATACATATATATGCGTTAAATGATCTTTAACTGGTGACGACTGATACTTGTATTGGTGTTACCAAGCTAAAAAAAAATATTTTTTATTATCTCCAAATGTACCGGCTGTCTCGTTTTCTTCATCCAGTGACTTGATAATATAGTTGTCGGTACACCAAGTGCCAATTTGTATATTTCATTTAAGAACATTTTTGCTTTCATATGTGACCAGCCCTTCTCAAGTGAATCTTCAGCAGGTGAAATGTGGTTATTCTTAATTGTAGTATTAAGAAAATTTTAAAATCTTCTTTGGATTCTACACAAAATATACTAATATATTGACAAAATACAATATTGGATAATAACACAATTTGTTTGTAATATGAAAAGCATCAAGCGAACGCATTATTTGTTTTATGATAAACTCATTATTAGGATCCAATTAACAATATGAGCTTCATATGATTACCAACCGTCATTGCAGGCTTTTGTGAATTCTAATTGTATTATAATATTTGTAATGAATTTATTTTTCGATTTTGTGTGAATTTGTTAGGCAATTATTTTTTAATAGTTTTTAATAGTCTCAATATATAATCCTAAGAACCTAAAACAATGGATTTATCAATTTTAATTAACGAGCTTTATATATTTTAGCAGATTCCATTTACATTAAAACATTACTCGATAAATCCTAGAAAGCCAGAATTAAGTAATTCACATTTACATCATGTATATCTTATATAGCGAAGAAAGTGTTATCTTTATATATATTGGGAATATTTATAATAATTTAAATATAATTTTAATACAGCCAAAAGCACCACATATTGCGGATTCGATTCCCGCACGGGACATAATAAGTTTGTAATGACCATACAAGTATGTGTTTGTTATTGTGTTTGTGTGTTTCCGGACCACTGACTTATTATTTCATATTTTTGTTTTAATGGATATTAAACGAAAAAGTTTTTATCATCTAATTTTTTCATTTACAATTATTATTAAAGTAATTAAAATCACTTCAATAAAAGTTAAATAACGTTTAACTTATTGTACATTACATAAAATCATATTAAGAGAGTAGATAATAAAATTAGTTATAAATGCACATAACAATTGAATTCAAATGTACGCGGTGGAGTGTTACCATACTATTTGCTCTAACTTGATGAGAGATGTGCAAATTCAACTGGCTTTCCAGATAGGCTTTGGCAGATTGGAAGAACCAAGGTGATTGTTGTTCTAGAGAATATCTTTGGTTTGTTTGTAAAACCGTATACGAATTATATAAGTGTTTTGATTATTAGCGTATGTAATACATAGTACGTATACTATATAAATAAATATACATAATGTCCCACTTCTGGGCAAAGGCAACTTCTCTTAAAGAGAAGGATAGAACATAATTCACCACGCTACTTTAATGCGGATTGGCGGATGTCTTGAAGTTTCTTCCATGACTTGCAAAATATATTGAGTAATTATAATTGCAATTGTAACCTGTTAATGTCTCACAGCTGGACAAAAGTTTATTTTCCTAACGAGAAGGATACGGAATATAATCCACCACCACCATCCACCACGCGTATTTAATATCCATATGACATTTAAGCTCTAAAGTTAATCCTATTTCTCCTCATCCATTAAGGGAGGAGCCCTTCACTCTCCGCCTTTTGTTGTGTGTGTGTGTCGCTTGTGTAGCAATAATTTTGTAACCGTTTATTACCTATAGTAGAAAATTTAATAATAAGTTTGTATAATTCAATCGTTATTCGAAAATATTGCGTTATAACATATTATGGCTATTGAAATAAAAAAAGCGAATATTTTATATTATATTTGAGAACGACTAAATATAATAAAGTTTGTTGAGCATTAGGGTAATATAAGCAGCTTAAAATAAACTCAACGAGTTTCGGTTAAGAATATCCTCCACTCAAATATGTAAACTAGTTAGACTGAATTTCATTTGCGACTCATTTACTTGGGTAGTCTTAAATAGTAGATGATTTATTTCTGCATTTATATTAAATTAGTGCAAGTAGATTATGTATAAATAAATATAAAAATCTTCAAGGCAAGAGCGTATTAATTCCTTAAAGGCTGGCAACGCACCTGCGAGCCTTCCGGTGCTGCAGGTGTTCATGGGCGCCGGTGATTCTTTTTTTCAGGTGATTCCTGCCAGTTTGCATCCTCTAACACAAAAAATGCATAAAGAAACCAAAATAACCATTTTTGAAAATGATTTTCTTTTGATACATATTATTCTATGAATAAACGACTTAGTATAGTTTTAAACTAATAAATACAGAAAATCTAAAACAATACCAGTTATGGAATTATACCGGTCTAGGAAATACTACAATAATAATATATCGTATACAAAAACCACATCAATGATAGTTTTATAATCAAAGTAAACGATCCATCAAAAATACGTTTTTTTTTAAATACAATTTTGCATAGTAGCAAACCGAATAGCTAATCTAGTTTTTTTTTTCACAGAAATAAAAGAAAAAAAACATAATTTAGAGTATACAAATACAACAGTGAAGCTATGTTTTATATTGTGAATTTATATACAATTTAAAATAAAACGTAAGCTACGTAACGATTACGTTCTGATGAATTCAATATATATTTTCAGCAAACATTTAAAGATAAAATCAATTTAATCTGTAAGACATATTTCTTCGAAAATATTCAGTGAAAGAATTTCAAGCGCATTTTCAAACATGAATAGATGCTCCTAAGCTTTATAAAGATACTATTGAATTTATTTTCTGTAATGGATAATACAAAGAATAATATACAATAAATATTACGTAAATGGAATGTGCATTATTTAAATGTTCTAAAATCAATAATAACACTAAAAAATTAATTAATTATAATTACACACCAATTATAATGAATTATAGACATTTGACCATTGATCAATGATCATGATAATTGAAAGAACCTAAGTATTATTATTTAACTGAAATTATACCACACTATTACATAGCACTTATGTAAAGGTGATATATATTAAATACTTAAAAAGATTTATTCTTTGTCACCATAGAAGATTCTTATCGCGAGTTATTCTACGTAGAATACAAAATTAAGTTCCGATGTTCACGCAGATAGCCCCGTGTATTAATATTACGTGGGAAAAGTAATTTTTATGAATAAAAATACAGTACATCTTTCCTATTAGATAATCTATATTAAATTTTATTAAAAAAAATTAAGCTTTGTAATATAGGACAATTAACAAAGAACTATGATTATTATCATTTAGAATTATTTTAAAAAAATATTAACTTTAAGACCACAATAGAAGCATACAATATTCAATAACGTTAGTTAAACCGTATTAGATAACATTAAATATTATAATAATTAATTAATATGTAGTATAATATTCTGTAACTAACACAACACGACATATTAGAGGTATTCAAAGTACGGAAATTATAATGTTAAGATGGAGTCTGGGAATGACAGAACGTGATGGAATAAGCAACTGATGCAATCTTGTTTGATGTGTTACATTTGTAGAAATATATTATGTACGTTTATTTACAAATATATAAATAATCTGATTTGTACCACCACACATAATATACAGCGTAAATACTAAACAGTGATATCTTTAAAGGTTTAACTGTTGATTTTGTTTTTAAAATAAAGTCTTCCAAACTCTAAGAAAACTATTAAATAAACTGTAATGCAGTTTTCCAATGCAAAGCTATACTTAGCATTAAGCAATTCTCTATAAAAATGTAATATACCAATAAAATAATGCACAATGATATACTATTGAATATTAGTTATTGAATATCAGTGTCTATGACCTAATTCGTAATTTTGGTACTTCAGTCGTTGTCGTTTTCCTGTCCCAAAAAAGTTTTACGAACCAATTACTGAAGCTAAAGTTAATTAGTTTCATTATGTTCGCAAAGTAAATGGACCAAATTATTAATACAAAAGATAAAGAAGAAACGTTTTATAGATAAAAATAGACATATTATTATTGTATCCAACTTAGCTTATTTAAAAGTCGGTAAAGCGTTGGCTAAAAATATAAATAATTGTACCTACATTATATTATAATACGTCAAATAAATTATATTGATTAATCATGAATACGAAATAATTTTTTAACTTATTAGAGCATGTAATTTCGTTTTATTTTGAAGTCGGTTTATTTTTTGGTTAAAATCGAACCCACGACCTGTGGTCCTTAAGGCAGCCTCACTACCGCTTCGCTACAACGTCGACAAATATAAAGAATTGTATATTTTTATCTCTTGTTTCATGAATGTAACTGCAGATAACCGTTGATTGAGCTTGTAACAAAGGCATTCGATAAAATTTTCTCTAATAGGTATCAGGGACAAGCAACAGAATAATACCAATTTGAATATTTTACGGACTTTCGAGTTTCGTTGCTCGCGCAAGCGTAAGAAATTTGGCTTACAGACCCACGACAATGGCAATCCCTATAAAATTATACTAGTAGAGATTATATGACCATCAGACTTTTTGTTGGGAATATAAAGTATAGAAGGAAGTAGGATTATAAGGTAGTTTGAAAATCTTTGGAATATGACCGTGACCGTATGGATTGGACCGTGGTTCTATTTATAATCTAGTTGTGACCTCGATATTTATACAGTATACTATAGATATAATTATAATATGAGTTTTTAAAACTCGCACTAAGGGTCTTACGACCGTTATCATAATTTGCCATAGTCTTGTTTTGATAACACTAAATCACGTTTTCGATATGTATTGCCATTTAATATAACAATGATACAAAATATGATTTATAGAAAAATAATTAAAGTATAGGTAAGAAGGTAGCTCTTTTCATGTTAATTGCAACGGTGCCTGAACGTCACCTCACAGGAAACGTCAGATGTTGTGATTGTATCTTTTATATAAGGAGATGCAAATTTTTCTCTAAGAAGGCAAAAGACCAATTATGTACCACTCAACATATTTTTATAGAAGAAAAAAGAATTAGTCATCGAAGGAAATTCTAAGTAATGTTTATTCGCCAACCATCAGTGGAGTAGAATGGTGGATTATGATTCATATTCTCTTTTTTATCTTAGAGGGGAGCAAACAGGCAGAAGGATCACCTAATGAATCGGATTACTTCTCCTCTGGCCTTGAACGTTCTTAAGTCATTTAGTTTCAGAAAAATCGTCGACGAAAGCTGGTTCTACAAAGTGGTAGTGCGAGGAAGAAAATCTCTAGAAGAGGAAGCTTTTTACAGCAGTGCAATATTGGATATTGGGAGGGTCTTAAGGTTACAATTACACTCTTTAAGTAGTTACATACTGTAAGATAGTTATTAATATTGTAAAATGGTTACTCATGTATAATAGCCTGATTGATTTTATGTAGGGTAAATTTAAATTAAACGGCGGGTAATTTGAGAAAATACCGCTAAATTGTAATGACGGTGTATATAAATAGCGCAAACAGTTAACCTGTTCAGTCTTCGCGATCGTGTAGTGAGAATCGTAACTCTGCCCGAACTTGTATAGCAAGAATTATTATTTTTGATACGTGATAAAAATTATGGAGATGTTATTTAATCACCCACCTGAAATTTGGTAAGTATTTTCTACAATACATTAAATAAACGCACGGCCATTAATCAATATATATTTTTGTAACAATTTGCAAACTACTTATTTAAAAATGTTTCACATTTCATTACAAATTGTCTTTTTCACTTTTGATGTTTTCAACGCTCAACAAAAGACACGTTCCTTAAAAGAGCAACAAATGTAACAATTCGTTTACATTTTGTATTCAACTTCACGCCTAGCGTTGTCAAAGGAATGCAAGTCATATTCAAAATTATTATTTCACTACAAAAGATATATTTTGATCAAAAACTTAAAAACATTTAATCGAAAATATTAACATATAAGTGTAAGCGACTCTTCCAAAGTCACGAATCACTGCTTCAAAGTGGAGATGATACTCCATATTCTGCAATCACCGGCCATTTTGTTGGTGAGGAACAACGCCACCGTCTCAACTAATCAGAGACCGGTACGTCCATCTTGCCTGCGTCACTCGAAGTATTATACGTCAGTGCTGACATAAGTATATTTTTTTCGTCTTCTTATCTCCGTAAGAATTACTCTGATAAACATACTAGATTAGAAGTGATTTAAAAATACAAAAGTACCCGCGTTTCACTACATAAATTTTCAAAGAAATAAATCAATTAATAGTTACGATTTTTGAGTGTACTCGAAAACAATTTAAATAGCTACGATGAAATCGTAAACACCTATTCGACAAAAGTTAAATATGACTCGATAGCAATGTTATCGCATTGACGGACGAAATTGAAAGACAAAAAAAATATTTCACAACATAACTCCGTTACAAAATTAAAAATATCACAATCAAATAATTATCCCTTAATCACCTGCCCGCGGTCACCATGACCGCACCCACTTTTTAAACTTGAATTTTTCTGTTAACTGACTTCGTG
>JAOPTZ010299804.1:7880-19436 GCA_027564475.1 Doxocopa laurentia | reverse complement strand
AGCAAATTTATACAAGAATCAATGCCTTAAATAACATATTATAATTAATATTACACACGATAATTAAGTATCAAGATGAATTGTTCTATTTAAAAATGTAGAATTAATTAATGATTCTTCTGGAAAATATAGCAAGAAGATTAAAACTTAGATACTCTCGTATATCACGGAATTTTCTTGTCCGAGATTTATTTTTCTCTTCAGCAATCTTATTTTTTGTACGTACATTGTTAAACGTTTGTATTATAGTGTTATTTTCAATGTATTGAAAATAATACTGTAATTTTATTTTATATTGCAATGATAATAATACATAGAATGTAGAAATTTCAAAGCTATTTTTATATACGGGGTAAAAATAAGCATATGAGTTGACTCATACTGTAAAAGTTTGATATCCCCCCCTTTTCCCCTTCGCCCACAAATACAGCTATCACGATCATATATATAATTATTATTCCTTTGTCTTTCTTCCATTATATGTGCTGTTTGGAAAGTATTATATCATACAACATAGAACAAAAGAATTACTTGTACTTTTTCACCTTCGTCAAACGTCACACACAAAGGTTGTATATGTGATATACAAGGGTATTTTCATCATGATATCTGTAAGCATTTCATAGCTTTGTTACGTAATATTCGCAATTTCTCAAACTCGCATACCAATTAATATAGATGGTGACATATAGTCGTCTAATGTATAGTGAATAGCGATGCTGTATCAACTTGAAAACCATAAACTGTGATATCAACATTGATCGATGCACGTCTACCAACGTTAATGAGGCACGGCTTGTGAGCGTTTGCCTTGTGGCATTCGATCCAATCGCTAAAATGACCCAGCGGCCAACACAAAACGTTTACTTCGTAATGTACACATAACATCCATTTGTAATGGTTGATTGTAAGCTAGACTGAAAATTATAGTTGTATACACTTTTTAAATATATTTCTCTTTAGTTTTAAAATAGACGCCATAAAAGTTTTTTTTATTACTCTCATTAAAATAAGTAAGAATTTGAAATCTCATTTTTTCAGCGGCGCTAGCAAGATTTAAAATAATACGAAGTAAGAGGAAAGACGCTGCTATCGTAGTTCTTTTTTATTTTATTCATCTTTATACTTTTTGATTTACGGAATGCTAATTTTGTTAGTAATAATTTATGAGATCGTTAAAATAGAGAAAAGATTTTTTTAACATAATTTATTAATACATGTCACGTTTAAAATAGAGTATCTTATAAAATTTAGTCTCATATCCCCGTTTGTTGGATGAGTTTGCTCGAGATAGTTCCGAAACTTTATTAATATAAACGTTTCTAAAGGAAATTGAGACCCGACTGCCAAACGATTGTCACTAAGCTGAGCAACAATTTTACTAATGAATTAATTAAGTCTGAACTTATTCATTTACTCAACAGAAATATTAAAACTCTACAGAATAGAAGATTAGAAATATATATTTTTTGGCTTTACTTCACTATACTGAATGAAATTTATTCCACATATTACTTAGGATCTAAGCAGTCGAATTATTTATACATGAACCTGAAATAGATTGAGTTTGACTTAAGAGTTTCCGTTGGGTGACACTGTCAGTACCAATAGGATATAACAGCGATACACATTGAGAAAAAAAGATTTTTTTATTCTCGAGTTTTGATATTCTCTCTAGAATTCAAAAATTTATTATACGAGAAAGATTTGCCATAGTAAAATAAAATATCTCAGACATTCATATTATTCTTAAATTCGGATATACGTCAAATAATTCATAACCTTTATTAAAAAAGAAATAATATCCGCTTTTATCGCGTTTACACTTAATTTTCACCAAGTGTTACATCCTCTTTCACGTATATTTATCAGAATTCAATATTAGAAGTATATAAGTGTAAGTATATATAATAATTTTTGTTTTCAAACTAAAGCATACGGATAAGGATGGTAACCAAAATTTATAGCTGCTTTTACGCTGGGAAATTAATGACTAAACGCAGCGAGAACATTACCGTCAGATCTTACCAAATGAGTGCGGCTTATGATGTGGGGATCCGGCGTTGTTATTACGCTTAGTAAAATGATTCTGATGATTAATAGTCAACATTTAATGAATATATATTTTATCATTTCATTAATATACAATGTTTTTCAAAGTTTCAAGAATTTTTGTACATGTCTTCTGTCGTTTATCATTTGGTATACCAGATCTTAGGCAATACTTGACACCAAACCGATTTGAAAATTGGTTCTAATTAATATGTAATTATTAATTTAATCGTGTAAGTTATAAAGTTTATTAAAAAATACAATAAATAAGCACCTGTTACTGTTGTTATGGGATAGCTATGGATTATTTGTATCGAGTGTTAGTTAGAAATTATGAACAAATGCTACAGAATTAATTTAGGTTTGAGTGCCGAGGCGTAAACATTTGACACAATTAAATACTTAACAGTGGTCACTGGCAAAACGGCAAAACTAACTACAACGGTATTGCAGCTGCCGGTTCGGACAAGTTTTCATTCCGAACTTCTAGATGTTGTTTCTAGACAAATACGACACAATCCAATTTCCCATCTGCAACCGAAAATCTCGGTCTCGTTGTCTAAACTAAATTAATTACATATTATCGGCTTTATGACTGGATAATAGGGTTTAAAATAACTTAGAATCTACATTCTTAATCAATTTTTTTTTTTAAGTAGGACGATTCATTCAAAATATAAGAATCTTATAATACCTTATACGCTATTGATTTTGATTTTTTTTGAGTCTTATAATAACTATACTTTTTATTTCGAAGTTAGTTAATTATTTAAGGTTACTAATAAAGATGAATAGAATAATTTTGCAGCTTTAACTCTTTTAAAATATAAATGTTCACGTAAAAATGGAGGGTGTTACTTGCCCTTAGGGAGCTTTTTAAAAAAAAAGTTTAAACTTCGACCACTGTAAAATTAAAAAAGTTTCTTTTAACATTGTTAATTAATAAGTCTACGTGTTTCTCTTTTATTCTCTAAAGTCATAAATATTCAAATGTAAATTTAATATTTAATTAAACTTATAAACCTGATTATTAAAATCAGCTTATGCAAATGAATGCCAGATTTCTATATTTTCTTTGCCGTTAAATTATGACTAAAATACTTTGGTTAGAATAACAAACTACTCGAGTAATTGAAATAAGTACACTTTTAATTCATAACAATCAAAATTCAAAGTTTGGTTATACATACATATATATTTTTACGAAGGGTAATAATAATAACCTTTAAGTGAGGAGAGAAAGGTCGCAAGCAGTTTTTTTTATGAAATAGCAAATCTCATCATTACTTTTCAATTTTCTTTCTCTATGATCTATGACAATAATGGTAGTTTGGTCTCAAAGAAAGCCCCTATCTGTTCGGTCGCATTAACTTTGATCACCATCTTTTATCAAGATCAGTAAGGTAGAAAAAAAAAGAAGAATACATAACATAATTTAGCCACATTATTCGCAATCATTTTTATTGAGTTTATATTTACTTAGGAAAAAATTAAGCACTTTACGTAGTCGTTATCAGACCGAATATTCTGGAATAACAGTTTCAATTAGACCGCAGTTGTTTAGCACATTTGGCCGAAGGATGTACGAGCGGAAGATGGCCATATATCACGTTTTATGCGTGACAAATGGACTCGAGTTAAGTGAGACTGCTTTTCGATTCCCTTTGACATATAATCTCAGAGCATTGACGCGTTATCGTAGTCGCTTACGTGACTGTCCCAATTTGATGCTTGTCTCCTTATGATAATACATATTATTTGCTTAAAGCGTAAAGTTTTTGGTTTAATTTTCTCTTAAATTGCTTAAACATTTACAAAGATAGCTAGATTATTCAAATTTTCTTATAAAGCAATATAACATGCGTGTGACATCTCGACCGCAGTGTCTCAGATGCCTTCTTATATAGCGAAACCCTCTAGGCATGAAATGGAATTCATAAAATATTTAACATACTCTACTTTTTACGATTATATATGGTCGTAACTTCCTTTGGAAAAAAATATATTGCTCGTTATTAAATATTCTAATGTAAGTATATAATTAAATGTGATTATAGGAACAAAAAAACTCAAATATCAAAGTTTTTTTAAAACCCATCAATTATACGTATTCGAAAAATTAGCTTAAGATATATTTATATAATAGTTGAGTTTTTATACTATCCAGACCACATGCTGATTGATAAAAATCAAATCAGAATAGTAGAAGCATTTTCGCGCATAGCCTGAGATGAGAAATAAATATATATATAAGAATATAAATAAGAAATAAGTGGTTGTTCGGGCTCTCATAGTCTTTAAACGAATCACCACAGTACGTATACTAACAGTATGTACGTGTACGTTCACGTAACGGCTATAGTTTATTAGTTTGTAGTATGAAAACTCAAGTGTACAAATAGTATGATAAGTTAAAATTTACATTAAAATCATACAATATATTGACGAATAAGGCTAATTTACTGTGAATCTTCAGAAGAATTGTCATAAGGACTTATTCGGGCTACTTCGTAGTGGTTTGGAAATGGCGACCTCCCATTATACAATGTGGTCGCTAGGCTCACTGAATTACACTGGGTGCGTTGTCGCGCGTTCCATTGTACTCGAATCGGGCTTGGGATAATATACGAATCTTTTATTCAAGTGCTCTGGCCCCCGAACATCGCGAGAAAATAACAAAGATGAAGCTAACACTCATTGTGCCATTTTCAATAGGATTTTGATGGATCCGTGTCGTTTTTAAATGGAAGTAACTCTTAATTTATTAAAATGTTCATATATTGTATTGTTAATAAAATAATATGCTTAGATTAGCAGTTAACATTCTGCTTAGATAAATGGAATAAATCATATAGATACGTATGTATCTATGTTTTCGAAGCACATATTTTTCTAATTACATTCTTTATGAAAATTTACCAATAAAAGTAAACAAAATTAAGTAGTCAGTTATATTAAAATTTTATTTACTGTTTTGGAAAGGTTGCGTTTTACTACTTTCTACTTCGATTACAGTTGACAGAGATGTTTAAAACAATTTTTTGTCGTAAAATAAAAAGCCGCATGATGTCGGTGACGTATTCTTTTATATCAGCAACAGCAACATTGATAATAGTTTTCGGTTGATTGTTTTGTTGTTTCGATCAACATTTATTGCCTTATTCGTATGCGGGTCTCCGTCTAAAAGGTTTTGGAACATTCAATAAAATTTTATTTCGTTTAAGAGAAATGACCGGTTCTATTCCTCGTATATAACGTTCAAATAAATTCGTTCGGGGTACATTGATTTAGCACAATGTAGAAATGAACTCTGTTTAGAAACTGGATTGTTAATAAATTAAATTAATTTTAACTAATAAATACTTTTACATGTTTGCAAAAAATCGTAAATGTTTTAGTAGATAGAAAACGTAGACTTTCCTTGAAGATCACTGGTTCACAAATCCAGGGTAGGGCAGGGTAAAAATCGACTTTGTAACAACTAGTGGATTAAGCTCTTAATCTTTATCCTTCACAGTAGGAGGTTGCATCCTATCTGCAGCTACCTACTGTTATCCTACAGTGTAATATTAACAGACTGTAACTTAAACTATATTATCATTTTTTCAACGTACATATTCGCTTATTTTCTACAGGTAAACAAAGTTATGGAAGCATATTGTCTAAGTAAAATATAATGTACGATTAAACTCGAGTTATAAATTCAGGAAGGTAATGTGAACGGAGAAAGTTTAATGGGCTGTGTGCGTCTTGTTGAAGTATATTTTTACTGCATATAAAAATTAAGAATAAAGTTTTATATTTTAGTCAAATAATACATTCAGTTTTAATGTGTACCATCAAATTGTTTTGTGTAATATTGATAGATTAAATAGCCGGTTCTGTTGCTGTACAAGACGTTTTATAGGCATTTGTGTCTGTAATACTTACTTGTGTCCGTACTCTTGTGTAGTGTACAATTTACATTCCAACACATTTATCCTGGAGATTTCTCACAAACGTTTCTCAGTTTTCTTTATCGGCATATTTGGTCTTCGTTTTTTGCGAGCCTTTTATCACTATCACCAAAAGATCATTAATCTCGAATAAGGATTCCTTTTTTTGATTTAATATTTTTAATGCGCCCAGACGTTCGATATGAATGTTAAATTGCCAAATCATTACGGGGTAATATTTTCCGATCTTTACTTTTCCTGAAATCTCATTGTTATATAATAAGTAATTCATATTTTAATATTATTCGAAGCATTACCGAATGATAATTATAAGTGTATAGTTTATAAGAATATAATTAGCGTTTAAACGTAGTCATTAGATGTAGTATTTTCAGCAATTTTATACAGATCCGCGCTAATGAACGTGAACTATGAGTAGGTAAACATTGGGATTGCGAGGCGTGTGTGCTTATTTAATAGCTGCAAAATTCACTACACGCTACAGCGATACTTATATGTATATTTTAGTCACGAATATTCTGTACATTTTAAAGGGCTATGTAAGATATATGATATTATAACTGTAAAATTTAATTTTGTTTAAAATGAGTTGACGTTGATGGTTTAAAATGAGTTAAAAACATGATTTCAAGTGAAATGTTTTACTTTTGGATGTAACCAATGACAGTTATCAGACCGTGTGGAAGTTTTGTTGTCAAATAATTAAATAATAGCTCGCTATTGAATACACAAGAATACGAAATTTGTGTTACGAATATTAGGTAATCTGTTTAAAAGAAGTAAATAATAATTCAATTAGCCATGAAGTTTAATATGAGATTTATTGTGACTATGTAATTAAAACAATAAAATATTAGTATTAGCTCTTACAATGTAATTTGTGAGTGAATTTTGAGTAATTCCCAGCTACAGCTATTCTAGAAACTAATAAAAAGTGCTTTGTGATATTTCTTATTCGAAATCTACATTAATTAAATTTTCGTTCAAACAAAAAAAATATTTAGCAGTTTCTTTCTAATAAATTCATCAAAGTAGATTTGCGTGATACTTGAAAAGAAGCACAAAAAATATCTAAAAACAGTGGCTTTGAAGTCTACACCGAGGACCGTAAGTAAAATAGTTTTTCGCTGAGCACAGATTTCTATTTTCTAAAAGAATCTATCTGTATCTAGACGTGGAATTGTTCTTAAAAACACATTATGTTTTCAATATGTGACAGAAGTTTTTTATCAAAAGTGTAAAAGTCACATTTCATCGTTCTTTCTGAAACCCGGTGAGGCTATAATCAAAAGACAGTTATGTATTGCGAGAAAATTTCGCGTTGAAAGTCAGTCTCAAGATATTCCATGAATTCTTTTATTTTATCTCATAAATAAATAGAGATTTTGAAATCGAATCGAAGAAATCTCTTCAAAATCTCTAGTTAAAGTTTTACATGGCTCGTCAGCTTTTTGGAGTTTCAAAACGATTTGAAGTATCAAAATGTTTTTGAAATTCATCTGTAAAGTAAATTTTAAAATTTAATTTAATCTGTTGAATCCCATTAGCTCGGCTGTTTGCTAAGCATTGTGGCTGACTGCGTCGTTGCGTTCGCTCGGCTCCAGCCTCGACCTAGCTTATTAACATGTAATGAAATTATTATTCATAGCACGTCCCCCCAATTATCTTATGCTTGTCTGAGACGTGTATCAATGTTTCATAAGCGACATATTAATACGTCATAATGTTATTACACACTACCACTACCGGTGGTATGTAATAACATCTAAGTGAGATTCGTTAACAAACTTTATGTCTTAAGTATCTTGTCTTTTTTTTTTTAATTATAAAGGAAGAAATTTGTTAGAATGTTGTTTGAAAAGAATGTTGATATATAATATACATAATGTTTTTAAGTATTTTCAACTTTATACGTGTTATATTTTTTCATCAAATAAGATTACATTAATACCATTCTCACACCGTTTGTTCAAGGCATTTTCTCACAGTAAACATTCGAGCGTGTCTAATCATATTAATTATCTCGAAGTTGTGTGGCGTATGTTCTCGGTTATCTCTTTAAGGTTGTATAATAGTAGAACGGAACTCAAGAGTTGGCCAGCCAAGCTACTAAAACAGCTTCCCTACTTTAACACTTGGCACTCAACGCGACGTACTCTTTGTTAAGAGATATGACTTTATTCTAAAGTAAACAACTCAAGCTAAATTAGTTATTGATTTCATAAAATAGAGTTGTTTTCGTTCAACTTTTACTGTTTTCGGGGAAATCGTCTCTGTAATATTGCCATAATTTTATTCGTCATATTGGCTAATTACTTAGGTCATAAATTAGGCAATGCTATGTGCATTATCGAAATGTTCGAACATTAATATCCTGTATATCATTAGACTTCATCTTAGGATTATGAACGTTGACGTGAATTTATTGCCAGTACGATATATTACGTTTAACGAGTATTCCACGAGAAAGTTATACGAAACAAGGGTATGAAAATATGGCAGTGCTTCGATATATTGTCACAGAAATAGCGCCAAGAACCAATACGGTAACAGATTTATTTGCTAAGCAAAGAAAGAAAAAGATTCCGGTTAAACATATGATATTTCCCTCTGCAAATATACTTACTACAACTGTAAGCAATTGTAGTACTCGCGTGTTGTAACCTACATATGTGTGCTTGAACTTGTGTTTACTGTAGCTTATATTGATGCAAAGTTAGAAATAAACAAGAATGCAATACTGATAGCCTGAGTACTTTCAATGTTTTCAGTGAACTAGAATAAAGATGTTTATTATATAGTTATACTAGCGGCCGGCCCAGACTTCGCCTGTTTATTAATCCCGTTTTAAATATATGATAATTTCTAAAATACTCATAGTAATGAAAAAATGTATGTGATAATTTTGATATATATTAAATGGCCAAGGTAACTTATGTATATATTTTTTTGGATAGGAATTGATGTTGATTAGAAGAAAATTACCTTACCAGGCTTAGGCAGCCCTTACAATGTAAGGTCTTTTTCGTTTTCGATAGCATCATCACAAAATAATATGAATTTTTATTAGAATCACTATTATTAGAAAAATACTAGTATCAAGTGATTAGTGTTTCGTATCAGGATATCTTTGTTGCCAGTGAAGATAGGCAATGGCAAATATTTTCTGTCAGACTGGCAGATGTTAAAAAAAAAACTATAAGATTTCGTTTTCTGCTCATAAAACAAAAAATATATATTTTCACGTGAGGTATGAGGCAGATAAGTTATTCTGTTTTTCTATAAATATGAATATTGTATAGGCCATTTGCTTGAGCCGATTGATTTTCAACTTTCACAACTTTATTTCGCCTCTGTAACTTCGGATTGATTATTTAGTAATATAAACGGTATTTTGAGAGGGTCGAAAGTGATTCGCAACGGAAAAGTTAAAAACTTTAGAGAGATGTATTTGTTTTCCTGTACAGTTTTTCGATAAAGTTTTTTTTTGTTTTAACAATATATTATAAAATTTATAAAATACGTCGACTGTTCACCATATATGTATATATTATTAAATATTGAATGTTAATTATACTGATAGTGATAATTAAGAAAAAAAAAAGATTTTGGATTCTGCTATGGAAATTTTAGAGCTATTACTGTTATAAATACTTCTAATATTTCAAAATGTTGAATTGTCATCTCCTAAAAAATATACTCAAAATTTAAGTTACATAATTTTACGCCTAGATTCCCCTAAGTTTATATTCCCAGCGAGTACGAAACCTTGTTGATCTTGCTAATTAATCGTTTTATATGCAGGCCAACATTGTTCGTCGTTCATTTGTTCATTCAAAAATTAGGTATTTCAAAGACTGATATTTCTCGTATTCAAGATATTTCGTGCGAAGGGTGCTATCACTAACAGTTAAGTAATGGTGGACATAATTGTGGCCGGCGGGGCGATGCTCCGGGCGCGTTCCATTTATTTACGTTCATACTTTACGAGGTACATGCAAATATATGTTTATAACCGACATGTGTTTCTACATGGGACCTATTATGAAAAATATTTCCATTTTGCTTTTAAAAATCTTTATAGATTCAGAAATTCGTAACTATATTTCTTGTTATGTATAATATACTAAAATGTATTAAAAAGTAAATATTTATATAGGCTATTTCTTATTTATTACCATTCGTTATTTATAATTTTCTAATGTCATTATTAAAATTTTACTTATCGATTCAGTGATCAAAGAATTTTTTAACAAAAGAGTCTATTTCAACGAAAAGGTTGAATATAAAACTCTTATTAAAACATAATTGTTTTTCATGAAATAAGTCACAAGACAAAGAGTTTTGTGATCGAAATTATTAATATTATATAAAATATAAAAAATTCAATTTAATTGTAGCAATTACAATGTAATGAGCAAATTGTAGTCATTTAGGCATTTGCAAGAATTAAAAAGGTAAGCTAGTTAGTAATTAATTAAAAGTCAATAATAATACTAATTCTTCAAAAAATAAACGCTATACACTTACCGGCCTCCGTTAGAATCCAGAAAACTCAAACTCAGAAGAAATCGAAACCCCATGGCTTATGTCAGAATGAATCTTTTATACTAAATTTATGTATATATTTTCTTTTAAAAGAAATTAAGGTAAGTGTGTATTAACACCTCATTTGTTACTCGTTCGTGATTACTCCTCTTATTTTGTGATTAATAGTTACCTTATCAACTTCGATTAAACCTCCTTTCCGTTTCCGACTTAATCGACAGGACTACGGATCGGAAGGTGCAAATTAATTACACCGATAGCACCCCTCCGTGCTCATTAATATCCACTTAAATAAAATTAATTGGACAACTCTTTTACATTTGACATAGAAAGTTAACAATGCCGCTAATTAGAATAATTAATTAAGATAAGTAGCTCTAATATAATAATCGTTACTGCATTATTCGGTATTAATTTCAAGTCAATTGTTCATTGTAAAAAATATCAATATTTTTTAGTTATTAAGTGCCACTTCTGGAATTGATTTTAACAATTAATATCATTGCATGTATATTCGACTGAACGAATCATCGAAAATGCTGTGAAACGAAAAGCAAAACACATGATGAATGGACAGAGGATATTATTCGTTAAAAATTTGGAGTGCTAACATTCTCTTACATAAAAATCAGCAATTTAAAAATTGTCGTCCATTTGTTACAAATTCACACTTTCATAATGACCAAATAAACGCAATACTAAATCCTGCACACATATCGCAATTTTATTATTATACTATCAACATCAATTATTATAATATAAACATTTCAATAAAAAAAAAATCAGAGTTATTAGATTGCATAGAAATTTGGTCTAATTACTATAATAGATTTATAGCTCCCATGTTTAAAACGTCTATAATACCAGCGGTATCAGTTTTCGTTACTCTTTGTAATAAGGGGGAGAACAATGAAGAAGAAATGGACCGAAAGATTGGAAATATGGGCCTTCAGCGTTCCGACTCGTTTAAGGAAACGTAATAGCACGGATATACCTAGTT
>JAOPTZ010298945.1:0-10112 GCA_027564475.1 Doxocopa laurentia | reverse complement strand
GCTGTCCCGTTTCGAATGGTAAGTGAGAGGTCCGGAGGCCCACTCCCCTTAAAAAGCCGGCAACGCACCTGCACGCCATCTGGTGTTGTGGATATTCATGGGAGGCGGTGATCCTATAAACATCGGTATAATTTTTTACAATAAAAATTTAACAATATCTTTAGGAGCTTATTTCTAAACAATTGAATTATACTGGGTATGGGTAATTATAATAGGGTAAATTAAAAGGGGATATTTTTCAAGAAAAACTAATGTTTTTATTCAATTGAACTAAATGAACTATTTTAGTAATTCATAATTATTACCTACAACCTTATATATTAAAAACCTATGCCAGTCTATGATATATCACAAAGCTATAATATGTAAACAAACAATATGGCAAGATACTATCATGAAGATTAAAAATATATTATTCGGCTGGATTAGATGGAAGTAAGCTTTAAAATTGTTCATTTACGATAGCGCTCCGAGATAATTTAGGAAAGTTTTTATGACTTCCTATCGAAGTAGTCTATCGCTAAATAAGTAAAATATTAGGAATTAGAAGTGTTTAAGATTTTTCTATCAGGATTATGGAGAACAAGCGTAATACTATTACCTTAGTCTGTATCAACTAGCAATAACTAGTCGCGTTACCATCCAAGATAAGGAAAATAAGGAGAAAAGGTACAGAGTTTGATTTCGATGTTTCGATAAACGTCGATGTTATAAGCCGATACGTCGAATGAGAATAAAACAACTATACTTTTTTTATAGCTAAGCAAATTAGTCTTTATTTGAATTTGTATGGCAGATCATCAGAATTAATGAGATTTGATGAAACTAAATAAAAAAATCTTAAACTACAACTTAACCTCCGAACCCTACTTCTTCACTCTATCCCTTATTTGGCTATGTAATGTTGCTCATGCCATTTTAGTCTCGATAGTTCACGTTTCAACTGGTTTCTTAAATTTTCCTGCTTGATTTCTTTTGCGGTATAAAAAACTACATGTACAATTTTACATATTATTATTATTAGATCAATAGAAACATTTCAATTGTTATAATAATGATGGTAGGATAAATCTATTATCTCATTACGATTCTGTAACACACATATAGACGTTGTCCCAACCTACGGGACCGGAAAAATCTCCTCTATTGCCAGTAAAATGTTAACCCGAGCGCGAATAAAACCCGCGACCTGTGGAGTTCAAGCTGGGCTCGATACCGCTACGTCTCAACACTTACTCATATGAATAAATTTTCTTTTTTATATTTACCGAAACAAACTCGCACATTTGAAGATTGCGATAAATAGATTATGACATAAACCGAATTCGTATAAACTTGTCAATGTTACAATCAAAGAGAGTTATAAAGAGCTTTATATCCAAACAATAAAACGGATATTCGGGATAATGGCTTACGTCTTCAGTTACGATTATTTTAAGGACGTTAAAATTTAAGAGATCCTCATTAAACATTGAATTTGAATCACACTTAATCGTGAGAAACATTGTACAATATAGTGTGTTAATATGAAAATTTATAAATACAACACAAAAAGAGAAGAAAAGAAATCCTCTATGCCTAAAATTGTTTTTTTAATGGGTTTAATTATATCTTTGAAGAGTAAATTAAAATTTCTAGGTATATTAATTAGTAATAAACTATATTTTAAATTAGTAACTTCATTTAATATAAATTACGATTATAAATATATGGTTTTGTTTGTTAATCTGTGTGTCTTTGTGTAAAAGTTATAATTAGAGTAGATATTTTAATGAAAAAAAAATACAAATAATTCATGATGCTTTTTGTACATAACGCAAATTGGTTGGACTACCAACAGATTTAAATTATTTATATCCGAAGTGAAGTGATATACAGTAAAAAAAATAGTACTTCATACTATAATAAAAAATCTCAAGACGAGGCAAACGAGATATGAAATAACTAAAATATATACTCATAAAAAATAGTTATGCATAAATTGAATTATTTCTCTAAGTTTAATAATCAAAATCACGGACTATGTTAAATGTTAAACTTAATTTCGCATTATTGCATAAAATATGCAACCAGGACTTGCTTTGATAACTTTTTTATTTACTCTTATATGTATTATTACATAAAAACAAACTGCTTTTTAAGTAATACTACTTCTATTTTAATAATGGTTTTCAATGTTTCAAATTCCTATTTAATGAAAAATTTACTAGGCTCATTAACTTTTATAAAAACGAATATAGAATTGCTTATTGGATCAATCAAATTTTAGAGTTGAATTCCTTGATAAGGAAAAAACCTGGTTTAAACATACGAATAAAGTTAACGAGCATAAGGCATTTACGACATTTGCGTTCTTATTTAATAAAAAGCTTTCATTTAACGTTGTGATTGAGGGGCTGTTCGTTATTGTGCATGAGTTACGAAGGCGTAAGTGTTAAAGATAATGTTATTTCAGGCTTTATATTTTCATACGAAAAAATAATAAAACGCTGTGATCTATGCTACGATTATGTATAGTTGTATTAATATTGCGATTAGATTTATTCTTTAAGACTGTAGTTCTTCTAAAAACTAATAGTTTAAGCCCGCTGTATGTTTTTTATTTTAATAAAATAAGGTTTCCTAACACGTCTACGCAATAATGTGTACGGTTTTTTGTCATTTTTGTGGTTGTTTTTTGTATAACATATTGAAAATATTAAAAAAACAAAACTATTTTGTGTTATGCAAGATAAAAGGAGACATTGTACACCATCTGCAATGTAACTTAATGCTATACTTCGGAAAATAGCGTAAAAATTATTTTGTCTTGCCAAGGTATCTCCTTGGATAAAAACCTATTAGCTTCTTTGAACGAGCATATCGGAAACTACTATGTGCTAAATGACCTTAAGCATATCCATTATCTTTTGTTAGCATACTCTGTAAAATGTTCTTGATATTTATAAATAAAACACTTTATAATTTTTTTATAAATGTTACTTTTTTGTTTTAATAATTATCATAATTAATTATACTAGAATAATCTGTTTAGTATTTTAACGGTGTTAATTCTTCACAGAGAGGCTATCATTAATTTATTTTGATCTTAACGAAAGACGTTCGCTCCTTTGGTCGAAGGCACAGTCTAAGATTTATATTTCTTAATTAAATTAATCTTTAATTAAAATAAGTTAAAGTAAGCGTAATTGTCTACTCAAATTAATAAGTAGATACGGGGAATGTAACTCAATGTACATGTATATTATATTTTATATCAAAATAAATCTATCTAGACGCTACTTTTTTTGGAGATATAATGTTTTTCAGATAGTCTATTAACGACTAGTTGACTTTTCTTTACGTGTAAATTAAAAAACTAATAAAACAAAGTAGGTTATTCCAATATGAGAATATTTTACTAAGAACATATTTTTTACACCAAAGCGACCTTAAATTTTCACTTTCATCATTTTATTTCATTAAATGATATTGAAAAAACGAGAAAGCGAGCTCCTAAATTTAATTATATATTCATTTACATAATATTAATAAGATGAGACTGTCTCGTACATAAACGATATTTCTAGTGGAATATGACGGGATGTCAGAGGGTCCGGCACTCCTGCTTAGCACAAGACTCACGCCACACAATTTTTCATAATGTCAACGTTCACTACGATATTATAAAGTAAAGGTAACGAGAGACGAGGTGAAGACTAACAAATTATTTTTAGAATTATTATATAGCGACTTTATACCTTTGATCGTTTTTATTACTACAATACACATTTTATTATTAAATAAATTGCCATCACGCCAATTTTGTACAAAAAAGTTTAAAAGTCTTAATAATTAATTCATAACATAATGTTATGAAATTAATCCCGATTTTTTTTAAACTGAATTAGGTATTTTTTAGATTAGAGTATATTAAGATTTTTAATAATAATATTTTTTAAAAATAATTTACTAGTCGTTAACTACGTGTTAGTTAATTCGAGAATAGTGGTATGAAATATATTTAGTTGCGGTATTAAGTTATTTTGGGTGTATTTCCACCCTCAGCGTGCTACTCGACTGTTTGTACAAATTAAAACATTTCAGGATGCACTGGTTACGTGCTTTATTTTGTTATATAACTAAGAAACAAGTTGTACAATTTTTTAACAACAGCACTTTTCTTATTTAAAAATATGTTCATTTTCTTATGTCTTTTTTTTTAAATTTTCCATGCTGGTTTTTTACATTACATTGTATTATTCTCATGATAACGTCATTGTTTTCAACATATTTATACAACTGTAATTAGTTACTTTCTGGTTATTGCCATAGCTATTGATCTTGCTGTTTGCATACAGTGATAATCAACGAATTTCAGATGTTGTATAAACATTAAATGTATTAGGACTTAATGAAATCCGCCGCAGCCGGTAACCATAGATTAAAATCAATTAATTTCATATCATCAAAATTTAGGTTATTATTTACGACCCACGCAATATATTTGACAATTAAATTACATATAAATGAAATTTGTCAATGTTTTTACGTCATTATAATATATTGAGAGTTAATTGGCTTCTAAAACAGTCTTAAATCGAGGTGGTCGAGATAACTGCCGCCATCGTCGTGTCCGCCTCAGATCGATGAAGGAACCATCGCTTCAATGAACACGTTCTATTAATAGGAAAACGGCAAAGAAAACTATATTTTATCAAAAATATTAATAAATAAAATATTATCTAATAATTAAGAAGTTTTTAATGCAACAAATATAATCTATTAGGAATACCTAACAAAAAATTACTTAAAACTTTTATTAGATTCACAAGCATTAGGTTTATCGCACATTGTAAAACGTTAATATATTGTTTTATTATAAACATATAAATTTGGGACTTTTACTACATGCTGAGGCATTGATGAATTTCTTACTGAGAGTTGACGTCGAAGAGCAACCTTCTAGCGAGACCCACTTACCTGAAGAAGATAGAATAACGTTTCCTCAATACATTAACCTTTCCCCATGAAATTGATTCAAGTGTTATTGTAACTGACAGGCAATGGATGTTTAGTTCTCCTTAATATTATATCTGTTACACATAGGAATTAGGTATGAGGGTTAGTTTATGTTATAATGGGCTTGAGTAATTGTCCATTAGTCTCAGATTTATGGGGTATCCTACATAGTGGCTTAGATGACGAAAATATTTTGAGTGAGATTTGTTATAATAAAACTCATAAAATTATATCTGAATATGCTATACTATTATTAAGACGCTATATTAAGTTAACAACAAAAAAAAATTAAATGTTTTTGAACTGGATATATGTACATAGCTACAGTAGGTACAAATAAACGCTACACAAAACATTTGCCCCCATTAGGATACACCTGTGTTCAGAAACACACATGTAATCTCAGACACCTGATCCGGACCCCATTGTCATGAATGGGAATCGAACATGCGACCCATGGTGCTTAAACCAAATTTCATATATGAATACAGAAGAACCATTAATTAAAGTTGACAGTGTTAGTTAGCTCTGACAAATATAAATTTATCTAAGGAAAGATATATATTTTTTAATTTTTGAGTCTTTTTATGCGTGTTTTGAAACGTAGACCTGAAAATATTTTTTCATTTTTATTTTAAAAAAAATTAGTGAACTTTCAATGAATGTATTTATTATTTTATTATGTACGTAATAGTGAAATAAATATTTAATGTTTTCTCAATGTACATATAATATTTACAATAATAACCTATAAAGTAATTACACAGAAATGAGGAGTATTATTTTTTATGATATAATTTAATATATTTATTTCTTGGAACAATTTCAGTAACAAGATATAGCTTACTTGAGATAGAACATTATCATTTAGCCTATTACAGGCAGAGTTCGTAAATAAGCAAGTAGTGCCGACATTTAGTTATTGACCTTCATTTTTTATACGTAAATTTTAAGAGTACTTAATTTGATCGTTCAAAATTATCTGTTTGTTGTTATTTACACTCACTTTTCTGATCGAGATGGCTTGTTCAGGAAAACAAATAAAGTTACAGAAGTATCAAACTGTTGTAAAAATATTTGAAAAGTACACATATAAGTACGTAAAAATAAATACAAATGAAAATAATTCATTTATAATTTACCAATTGATGTTTCTAATAAATATATTCATTTAATAAGATTCTGATGATATTATATATGCTCCAGGCTTTTCAGTTGTTCAGTGAACATAATTGTATTACATTTGTTTAAAAAAAAAAAAGTTATATTTATAAAAAAAATTACAATCCCCTGAGTTTGTTTCGCCGGTTCTTCTTAGGCAAAGGTTTGTTTTGGAACGGGTGGCAGAATCTGACTTTCAACAAATTTACGTAATGCTTTATACGTTGAATAAAAAGTATTTTATTTTTATTTATTCATTTATTGATATTCCAATTTTATTTTATTTTTTTGAATACTTGACTGATGAAGAAAATCCAATGAAAGAATAGATGTTTGGTGTATGTTTGTTATTCAATGTACCAACAAAATAAACTAACTTTATTTATCATAGTTGTAAAGTTTGACATGACGGAAGACTCGAGTGAGAGAACTATGATGCGATATTCAACAGATAATTCTGTTGTAAAGCAGAAATAATATTTAGATGTACATAGTTTGAAAATAAAAGTAAAAATTATTTTATGTTAAAGTTTTATTTTCAAAAAACAAATGAGAATGTTTTATTAATCTGATGATATATTATGGTAAGAATAAAGCACCTCAATTTATTTTAAAAATATACGACAAGGAGAATAAACAAATATACGTTTACATTTGGAAACAGGGTGTTTCAGCTATCCCCCGGGATCACGGTTTTTTCCTGCTTGTTTTGAGTTCACCGGCGATATCAGCTAACGCACGTTTTATTTTTTTCCATTTATCGGTTACAAGTTCCCGGACACAACAAAAATAAAAGAATATAGTATTTTTTAAATCTATTGTTATCTTTTGATTTTATTTATAAAATAATGATATATTTTTAAATATGACTATTTTAAACCTTACTGGTTTCTAATTATATATTAATATTTTATATTAAAAAAATCTACTTTCGTTTTAATATTTCTTATTTGTTTTTAAGCCACAATTGAAGTTCAAAAATTAATCAAAAATGGGAAGCCTCTAGTTTTATTAATATACCTTTCAAAAAACTAAAATTACAAGATAGTAGCACAAATATTTATTCATTTGTTGTTTTTAATTGCTTGAATGTTTGCTTTTATTCTTATTCAAATATTAAAATTAAATAAATTATTTATATCATTGTTTAGTTAGCGTTACGAAAATCTATTTAAGATTGAAATTTAACAGGTAAATAAAAATATATTTAAATAATGATATTTCATAAATAATTTACATTAAGGCCCACGTTATTATCTTATAAAATGTTGATATAATTTGAATATACCAAAGTTGTATCGCACTTTCTCCCTAGGAGCGTTACAAGCTGTGTCATTTTTCCATAACCATCTCACGAGGTGCATTCATCTGTTAACAAAGATAAAAGTCATCTACATTTTTGCAAAAATGTACCTAAAGTGTTGACTTTTAAAAACGATAATGGAATAAATGTATGCGAGGGAGGAATGTGATTTTAATACGATAAAAAATGAACGATGTGCGTGGCTATGATATTGTACAGAGGGAAGTAGATACGTTTGAATTCATAAGATTTAACTATTATGCAAGAGTGCCTTTTTACAATAACAATTGTTATTCACGTTACGTGTAATCACGGCTGCAGATTTTATAAGAAATAATGCAACGTATAGACGATTAATTACGATAAAAATCATTTATTCTAATATAATTATTCTGTTCTTCCATTTTCTAAATACAGTCGCCATTTTAAAATTATTCAATAAAGTATTAAGCCTTTGGCTTATTTTGTCCTTAAGATCGGTAATACTGTTTAATTAAACAATATACAATATAAAAACCTCTTCAGGCTATCGTTTTGATTGAAATTTTTTGAAATTGATACCGATACACAAAGCGTAGTAACATATCATATTATGAAAGTATAAAAATAAATTAAAGATAATAATTTAATAAAGTCTGAAATTATGAAAATTAAAACACGTATAAAAGAAAAAAATTAAAATTATATATCATAGCATGTTTCATACAATTTTTATTTTTCAAGTCCTTTTATATGTAAAGATTTCTATCTCTAACATTTATGTTTCATGTTTTCACTACAAAATTTTAGAGATTCAAAGAACAAACTTACATACAAATTTCAAATAAATAGTCTCGAAATAAAACGGCAGTAACATATGAACGGACAGACGAACATGAAGAAAATATAAGATATAAATCTTACCATAAGATCTTTTACATTAAGTTACCTTATGGTAATACTGTCATAATTCCCTACGAAGTATTATGTTATTATAGCAATTTGATACAAATTCTATACAAAAAATCAATTTAAGAAGTTGGACGTAGGTAATTGTGAATTATAGACACATTCAAACGAAATATCATAAAAAACCGCGGAAAAATTATATGCAATATGTTTTTATACTTCCTGCATATTTTTCATTCTACTTATACGAAGGCGGAAAAAACAATTTCATCTGTATCGTTCTATCTATTTGTCAAATCTATGAAATGTGCGAAATAGATGTATACTGAAACTGTCATGATGTATGTCTCAATATGAGATGATTTATGTTTTTTGTTATATTACTTGAAAACCATCTAGCTTTCAAAGCTACCAGCTACTCGCAGCCAGAAGTCACAGATAAAATGTCTTATTAGGGAACTCTTTGATATTCGCAATCCTTTATGATTTGACTCAGGTGTAACGAGTAGAGTACAATAATCTCTGATATTTATCGTTAACGAAAATGTTTCCTTTTTTTTGAGCATGTGTTGCAACTCTGTTTCAAATGTATGGATTTAAATTTTTGATTGAATGATTTTTTGAAATTGGAAATGTTTTTAGGACAACTTCATTAATTATAATAACCAGTTTCTTATACCATAAACATGAATGTATAATCAGGCAAACGTATTGTTAAAAAACAATCGTTTATATCTTATATATTTAAACGAGCTAATCTTGTATATATATATAATCTGATTCTAGAAAACGGCACCAAGAGGGTTCATGTCTCTTAGTATGCAGGGAGTTTCGGGGGCAAAAAAACGATCTAGATAGGTTTTATTTAAAAAAAAAAAATTTATCCCTGTTTTCAGGCAATGAAAATTGATATTTTGATTGACATTTTTGATTGACAGCTTATACTTTTTAATTTTTTTTTAATATTTTTTATAATAAGTTCTTATATTATTTTTACGATTTATTTAGTAACAATAATCCCGAGCTAAGCTCAACCAGATATTGATACTTATTACGTTAAAATAATATTATATAATTCTGTAATTTTATATATCTTATCTATATCTTTTTTACTGTTCCGTTCTAAATTAGGACGTATTCAGTAAATTTATTTTAATTAGTCCATGTAAATGTTTGCAAATACAATGATCATAAAACGATTATTAATTGCCCGTGTGTAAATATTTGTATGCCCATTCGAGTGTGGCGATACGTTGATTGATGAACACCCATGACGCAGGATATTGCATGATAAATCTGACTGCCGTTTTTCAGAAACTTATATCAGATGCACATTTTCGTAAATAAATAAATCATATGACAAATTTTTGCATGTCCTTTATAGGAAATATATAGCATTTATATGTAAGCAGCGAATCTACATCTGTTTATATAAACATAGAAAGACACGTGATATCTGTCATTTTCCGTATAATAATATTTCTATAAGACAAATATTTATTTTCATTATATTTATTGTGATTAACGTGTAATAGGTGTTTATTCCAGTTATAACTTTTTTGACCGATTTCAAAAAAAGGAAGAGGTACTTAATTCGACTGTATTTTTTTTTATGTTTGTTACCTCAGAACTTTGACTGGGTGGAACGATTTTGATGATTTTTTTTTATTTGAAAGGTATTCCTTGTCATTTAGTCCCATTTTAATTTGGTTCAATTCTGACAACGGGATCCAAGAGAAAACTATGAAAAACTGCCAAT
>JAOPTZ010298837.1:0-10120 GCA_027564475.1 Doxocopa laurentia | reverse complement strand
AAATATTTGATTGATCTGAAGACACATCTTGTTTCCTTTAATACTATCTGGCTGACCTGAAAACCTACCTGGTTTCACAAGAGAATCTTTTGAAAATTTTAATATTTTAAAATTTGGTTTAACATTAAAAAAAATGACAACATTTATGCAGAGTTTAAAGTGTGCTAAGCTGTCTATATTTAGACGAGACTACAATGTCTGTCTGTAACATTTCCTAATGTATAAATTATTATGAGGACCCTTGGTTCATGATACTTAATCATAACAATATAAAGAAATGGCCCAATATCAGGAAAAGGTATATTTTACCGCGATATTTAAATGAGTAAGTCGCTGTCCTTGGTCATGACATTGTGAAGTAAGCGAACGCACTGTATGTTAAAAACTGATTACTCTTTTTTTTAAGGCATAATTTAAGTAGGGATAAAAGCTTACTCTAACATTAACGAATATAGTAGCAGTATATAATTTATAAATTACAAAATATGTAAGTTTAACAAGATAACGAGGGAAAGAAATGTATGCTCCTGAACAACTACTTCAAGAGCAACTTTTTTCTTGTGAACATCATTTGTTGATCCACGATTTAACATCACGAATATATTTATTACAATATTTATATTAAATTTAAGAGAATATTTAAATTTACCACCAATTGTTAGTTTGTATGTGTGTGTCATATACAGACTAACAATTGGTGGTAAATTTGACCCGCGGAGTACACTTGATTTATAAAGATTTGCTTAAAGTGAAAAGATGCGAAATATGTAAAAAACAAAGCTTTTAATTTAATGATCATAGACAGTAATGACTAGGCATAACATTTAATTAAAACAATATTGAATTTACATATACAAATGGGATTATTAACTTTTTTTCTCATATAGATTTATTTCCTGTAACCATTGACAGAAATTCTTGGCTTCATTTGAACGCTTTGTTTGATTATAACGGCGGGTGTTTGGATTAGAACCAAGAACGTGTTTTAATATTACACAACTGTTTAATGTTATTAATTTAATTATAATATTAGCTAATGATGATTTAATAAAAGTATCATTGGCCTATGAAATTGTAAACTAGCAGTACCCATTTTTTGATGTGTATTCATATGTTGTATGTTTACCTTAACATTAATAGAGTCACCAAGAGCTTAATAGTACCTAAATATGGATAAATATTTTTAAACATGCGTAATAAATAGCTGTTTATAAAATGTTTAGTAGTATAATGATTAATGCAAAAGTGTTTTTATCTTTCCTTACTATTATTGTTAGTTGTTGATAGCTTGAATTTGTTCAATCATACTTTAAGATTATGCAGTAAAGGTATTACATGACAATTCATACTATTTGTCTACCGTACCATGTTTTCAGCGGATGATAATGTATGTAATGCAACCAATAATAGCGACACGGACTTAAAACTATCGCATGTGCAATTTATTGCTTTGTTGTTATTGCTAACAAGACGTGATCTTTATTATATACAGTACACGCTGTGTATGCTAAAATTTGTATTAAACTACATTGTCAACATTATTGGGTAGTTAATAAATAAATATTATTTTGGACTTCAACTTTGGCATAATAGTGATGAGGTGAGAGATGCGTTAATTTTTTTTAATAAATTAAATATATTTTTCGCTCTGCGACCACATCAACCCGTTATACAAAACAATTAGAACAATAACATAACACAATGAAATAATAGAAATTTAAAAAAAAAAAAAACAAGTACATTAATTCCTCAATGATAAAGGATCCTACATCTTTAGTTATCTTATCTATCTTACATCTTTAGTTTGTGACAAAAAAAATCCACCTTCCACATTTTTTTATTAAGATTTTTGCTACATTTGTTTTGTTTAAAAAAAGAAATATCTGTATTTTAATTTGCAGCGTAAGATCGGTTTAGGCGGTAACGTCTCCATTTCCTTGGTTCAACTCCTTTAGCGAAAGCACTACGGCCAATGTCATAAAACTCATCAAATTAAATATATCTCAAAGGCTGTTTCATATTATCCCTTATCTCTGACGTAATACCTGCCTTCCTTAGTACCATGTGACAATGAAAATAAATTATTATGTACTTGTATAAAGTGTTATGTGTATATTTAGCATTTTATTTTCGAATTATGTTAATGAAATAAGGAAACTAAAACACACTCTGAAATGAAGGCGAGCAGATTTTTGTTATATGACTGATATCATTATATTCGTGGTTGTTTGAGTATTATTTCTATGAAACTGCGACATAATTCCTTTCCTTCATCATTAACCACAGGGTCATTAACTCTTATTAAGTATTGTTTTTAAAATATTTAAACTTTAGACGAATATATAGTCTTTACATATATTCTTATTAATTTTTTTCGTTATAAAACACGTAAGCCTTGCATATAATTAAATCGCAATGCTATCCGTGCGAACTTATCTGATCTTGAATTCTTGACAATGCAGTTACATAATTATCATTACAATGCGTGCACAATCACAAAACTTCCCTGACGTCAGATATCGCAAATGAGATTTAACATCTACATAAAAAAACTCGCTTAGTTTTTGTTACATACATGTATTATTCAATATTCCCAGAAATAGAGATTGAGATTAATCTTAAAACATGTATAAAAAAATTATGTGCTTAGCTTTAAACAATTTATTATACATATAACGACGCTGTGGCGTAGCAGTATAAACGCCACAGGTCGCGGGTTCGATTCCCGCACGAAACATAAGTTTGTATTGACCATAATAGCATGTGCTACGTTCTAGGTGTTTGTGGTTGTGATTGTGTGTCTCCGGAACCCCGACTCAGTATTAACATCCGAATGGTGGACGTTGAGAGTGTTGCGTTTATTGTTTATTATTCCATTTTTTTACACGTAAAATTATACGAGTCCAGGATAGTGTGAAAGAAGGATGACTGAATGGGGGACCATTGGGTATGATGAAAGCTAGTTTGGCCCTTCGATTCATTAGCGCTCTCCTTAACGGATCAACGAACGACTAATTTGGAAAAAGATATACATATATTTTTTCAAACTATTATTGTTAACATTTTAATTTGAAATATTGAGGCTTATTAAATTGATATTAAAAAAATAATATATAATGCTAGTAAAATCATTACAAAAACTATAATTTATTTTTAAACATCCGGTTACAGAAACGTGTTCGCTGTACCTGTACCAATTAATATTATCATAGCTTCTTAACTCGGTACCTACTCCGATTTTATCTTAATACCTAACAAAAACAATTAGCTTTGTAATTATGACTTATGAGTTACATACCAGTAGAGTATAGTCTAGAAATATAATTTATAGTTTTTTCTCGTGATTATTCTTTACGTGACAAAGACATCCATTTATGATATAAGCTTTTTCTTATTATAATTTGTCATCAATTATCCAAAAGACTATCCAATTATATAGATAATATTTTTATTTAAAAAAAATATATTTATTCACCCTAATGAATAAGTATAATAGTAAGTATTATTAATATAACATCATAACAAATGCTTAATTCGATTGTCTAATAAACTTGTCATAGTTTCAGATGACACTTACTGAACGTTTAATATCATAATATGTAGGAAAAATATAAAATTAATTCAATGACATATGTTTTCATGGGAAATACTTATCGAGAAACGTTGCGCGTCAGGTCGCTCTCATTATGGCGTGAATAATGAATTGAACAGCGTTTACTGACAATCGCATGATATGCTTTATTTAATTGCCCGCGGCCTTTTTGCTCCGATACCTATTACCTATAATAATAATAGGTTATAAATTATATAACTCAAAATTGGCCCTGGAATTACCGTTTTTAATTAGCTCAGACAAGCAAAACAAGAGTAAAATATATGAACGGGGACTTGGGAGCCATTAAGGAAGCTAATGGTAATACGATCGGGCCCTGGAGATTTTTTCTTGCAGAATTTGATTATCGATTCGACTTTCTCTAGAAATATATAAAAAAAAACTGACTCAGTATTTAAGAGGTACTCAGGCTCTACTGGTTGCGTGCTTGAAGACAAAAGGTTTCTCGAAGCTATTAGCTATGTACTCGGTCGAATTTATAGCGTCATACGCAGACGGTTCATTAGGTTTTTTTGAACCATCATTGTTAAGACTCATCGATCCACAATTATTTTTTAAATTTAAAAGTATAATCAGATGACTATAAACTTTTAAAAACAAACCTTAACAAAGTATTTATTTGTGTATGTTATTCAAACAATAAAAAATTAAACTAAAGTTAATAAAGAGGTATGGAAATTAGTTACACTAACACTTTTGTCAAATTTAAGTGTTTCATTTTCAGTTATTATATGACTAAATAACATTGCCAAGGTCACTTTTATTACACTATATTCGTGAAAGCGAAAAATCCTATCTTATTTCGTTGCAGCTTGAGTAACATATTCGTGTATAAAACAATTAATAACAATGATCGAAATAATTCTCTAAAAAAATTATTCCTATGCAGAATTCTATTTACCTACGTCATATTCTATTCATTACAAGGTCATGGTAAAGTGTACAATAAGTTGAACAGCTCCCATTGTGTGCTTTTGAGATTGTTCAAAACGAACCGTACTTCCTAACTCTACTGTTAGGCAATTCTTTATTCTAATTAATGTCATGAGACCTCTTCAAATCACATCGATTACTTACTGTCTCGCTTTGTTACATAAGTAAGTGTGAAGCAAAATATATTCAACTGTAAAACAATGAAGACTACATTAGCGCAATAATGTGCATAAATATTGATCACTATAACTGTCTATCAGTATAAAATTTACGATGCAGACGTTGGCACGTATTCTTTACCTATGAACATAATTATTCAATGATTATGTTATCAAAATTATATATAACTCTATGTATATATTTATGGTAGATTCAAATTGACTTTATTATGAAAATTTAAAATAATTGACAAAGGTGTTTAAGAAATCAATTTTACCGGCACATTTGTCTCTAATGTATCCACAATTTTTTTTAGTATAAATTGAAACTTTCATATTCTTCTTGACATCGTTTCTGGAAATTGCCATGCTGATCATAAATCGTCACATCCATGTTTGCGAATCTAGTTACTATTTTAAACACAGAGCGACATCAGAGTTGGCCATGTACCATGATGCCGCAATGGTCGTATATTACATCCCGTATTTCAAATATTAAAGTTATCGTTAGCTATTATTTTGGACGTTGTAGTAGTCCTATACTATGTATTATATCATACATATTAAACAAAGTGCTAAATCGTGATTTCCAGCAGCATTTGGATTGTGGAAAATATTTTAGATTTCATATAAACAGTATATTGTAACTATTTAAGAAATGTTGCATACATTGTTTTACACACTACACGTGTTTATATTAATACAACCCTTACGTATTTACATGGTAATTTGTAATGAAATTATTTGTAGAACAACATAATTAATAATGTTAACAATATTCTTAAACGTCTACATCTTCATGGTTTGGCTATTTCGGTAGCCCTAATCAAATGTTATTTATGTTTCCGTGATTCATCGGAGTTCATAAAATGTATTGGCTAGATTTTACGAGAAAATGAAACCTCATTTTCATTTTGACACTTAAAGTGCAATACAAGAATTTTTAGATGAAGCAGGGTTTTTGTAAATAAAGATAACCTAATCTGTGTAAATGACAAATGTATACTTGAATGAAGATATATAATAGTTTAAGGCCACACAACTCTTAATAAAATACGTGCACATATACATGATTGAATAGAAAATTAAAGCAATCATTTTCTTTTATGTAGCTTTACGTAGCCAAATTAGTACGCGGCCGTTGGCAATAAGAGAAGGCCGTTGTTGAAATGAAATTATTCTAATTATTTTTACCAATGAACTTGTTACGCTTCAATAAGGCTTTATGGCTCAATTTTACAACATCGTTAGTTTAGTGAACGTTTAATCCAACAAATACGAAACATTTTATCTAGATTTACGACGTAGGTTACATATTTTTTATGTAAGTAAAAAAAAGTCTTAAGAGATTTTGTTGCTATTTTGAATAGGTTCAATCATAGATTTTATGACGATTTGGTAATCGATTTCAGATTGTAAAATAGAATCTTTAAAAATGTAATGCATAAATGCCTTAATGTTTTAGGGTTTGCTTAGATAGTAACTAAAGTTGAATTTGAAAAACTGTCAAATTGTATATATGATACAACACAATAGACCTTGGGGTTATACCAAGGTCTTCATAAACACCAGAGTGTTCAAGTGAACTATAAAATCGATATTTTCTTGCCCACTTTTTGCATGAAATTCTTATGTTTCTTATTGTTATTATAATTACTTATATTTAAAAGTATGAAGTATAATATCGTGTGCCACTCATATTATTAGCTACAAATATATTTTTTTGTATAGTAAGTTACAGAAAAATTAAGGTAATACTAATGTAGTAGGATTAAATTACATCAAAGATAATACAAAAAAAAAACAAATTATATTTCTTAAATTGTTTACTATGCCCTTGCATCATTTTGCCATTAAAATGCCATTATTTCGAGCTACATCTCCGGATCACAACGAAAATAAAATTAATGCTTTTAGATTCAAGCGTAAGTTGAAAATACATAAGATACATGTTTCAAAAAGGCAGTTTTAGAAACAATGTCTCCTACTACATCAGTTCAGTCTCAGCGCTGATCCGAACATAACTGTTGCCCCCACAACAATTTCCAATAAAGGTTTCACTTGACAAATCTTTTCAATCTTTAGCAATTTTCAAACACATATATGCAATTAAATGCAATTGTGTTTAATAAGGAGTCAAAATAAATATTTTAGTGATAAAAGCGTGAATAAATTTGAGAAAACTGGATCATTATATTATTAAAGTGAAAACGATGCGGCGCTGCGTGACGGATCTGACAATTGCGTCTTTTAGCTTCTAGTATAACATTTGAAAATAAATCACAAATAATGATTTTTTTAAACAAGACGACTTGAGATAATAAACGCTATGTGGAATTGATCATTAATTTTGCTAGTATTTCGTTGTTTTCATTTAAATATATATATTAATTATTACCAATGTAATTGCGACAATTATTGTTAATAATAATCGTAATTGTAATTCTTTTATTATATTTAACGGACGTAGATGCTGATTCAATCGGAGTTGATTTATTTTTGATTTAAACATACGTACGTCATATTATGGAGGGTATTTTCCGGTGCTAGTTCGAATACAAAGGGACATGACATGCCTTAGCCAATTATACTTGAATACGCGTGAACAGTAGTAAATTGTACAATATAACAATTTAATGACGATAATACATTTGTATACGTGTTGCGCAATATAATTAATTATAAATAAATTTATCAAAAAAATAATGTATATAATTAAGCTTTATAACGAGAAGATAAAATGTAGAACTTTTATTTTAAACCAGTGTTAAAATTCACTACAACGCCGGATAACAGTCATAGAGATTAAGTGCTGAACACTAAGATTATGTTAGAACTTGTTTTTTTAATCAGAAGGATGAGTTATTGACTTTGTCGCAGTATATTGTAGTATAAACTAATGACAATAGAGAAATGTCGACCAGTATACGCACATATGTCGGTGTTAGGTTTTAGATTTTGTGTGATATAAAAATAAAATTGAATTAATGATAAAGACTTAGTTTTCTTAGCTCGTTGTACAGCCAGTTAGAACTAGTGATAGTTGACAAGATTCAGTGAGTAATTTATAATTTTATAAATGACAGTCATCATCTCATCAAGTCCCAAGTGACTGTTATCAAAGTACTTCCTAACATGATAATCATAATAAACTTAGTGATCTAATACATTGAATTTTATACGATATTGTTACGTTGTTTTAATTGACGACGTTGTGGCACAGCGGTTACGAGCGTGCCTTAAGCGCTCAGGTCGTGGGTTCGATTCCCGCACGGAACATATATTTGTATTGATCATACAGACATGTGAATGGCATACAGTCTGATTGTTTGTGATTGTGACTGTGTGTGTTTCCGCACCCACGACATAGGACTAATATCCTAGTGAGGGCCTTTGAGTGTGTATCGCTTATGTTTATGTTTTGTTTTAATTGTTTATCTTTTAATTTCAGTACCCCAACTCGCTTGCGAAGATTTTGGTTATGACGGAGTTATAGGTATAATTTTTTATATTTTGTTATCATTTGAACTTATTTTTATAAGAATTATATTTTTATATTTTATTTTAGGTCCGACTTATTGGGGTGACAGGTATCAGGAATGTAGGGGGAAACATCAAAGTCCAATAAATATAAATGTGCTCCGTGTAAAACAAGTCGCATTGCCAGATATCGTGTTCGTCGGGTTCGATGATCCTATAGACGATGTGCATATATCAAACAATGGACATACAGGTACACAACACAAGAATTTAAAGCTCAGAATAGCTAATATGTATGTTTGCTGGGTGTTCTTACGACATTATGATTATATTTTTTCTTAAAACATATATTCAGAGTTCTGAAGATCATCAGAAAGGCTCGTATTACAACAAATTAATAAAAGAAATACACGAATGATCATTTCATTTAGTACCGATGTATTTATTTTCTTAGCTATAATAGGATAACTTTATTTTTTGAAGACATTTTCATTTTAAGATTCAGAAGCTAATGATAAACTGCATTTTTTAAGTTCATTATAACGCTATGTATAATATATTAGGTATTTATGATACATATATGTTTGTAATTTAAACAGAAAATTTGTAAACATTTCAGTCCTAATGGAAGTGGAGAACGAACCTCACCCTCGAGTAAGTGGTGGACCGCTTGAGGGTAATTATGTGTTCAGTCAAATGCATTTTCACTGGGGTGACAATGACACATTCGGCTCGGAAGATAAAATTAACCATCGAAGGTCAGTTAAAGATAAACTATCAAATACTGTCTTACGTTACAATATATAGAACAAAATACTCCATTTCCTCTATTCGAGTATTACTACGGATAAGGGTAATTAATTATATTCAACCACGTACTATTTATTAATGTAAGAAATGTATTTCTTGTAAAATTTTTTTATCTTTTGTTAATAGGCATTAAGTCCTATACATATTTTTTTCCGTTTACACATAATTATATTATGAAGTGATCGAGAACTTATATTTTTTTATTAATCTGTTGGCTACGTAAAGAATTAGTTTTATGAAGTGTCTTGAGAAGTATAATGTTACGATTTGAAGTTCGAGACACTGCTTGACTTGTAATGTAATCAGTAGCAAATTGCAATTTCTAATTCTAGAACGCCTTTGAGTCAACCCTTAGTATTTACACTTCGACTTATCTTAGTTATGTAATCTAAGGCTCTCGTAATATCAAGGTTCATTCGGGAGAGGCACAGAGTATCGCAGCGTCGGAATTTTTCGTAAAACCACAGTACCGACTATGATTTGTTGTACCATTTGCGAAGGGATTTCGTATATTTTAATGAGACGACGTTGTCCTTGTCCAGTTTACCTTTAGTAACGGATGTTTCGCCGTTTTTTACGTTTCCTGTAATTCTTAATGTAGGTGCTAAAAGTTTTGAGGACATTTTCGTATCTAACTATTCACCAAGTAGATAAGATTTTGTTTTAATAAGTCAATACGTAATTTTTTATTTAAATTTTTGTATTTGTGTTATCAGTCAACTGATAAATTGAAGCTTAATTAAAATATTTTCCGGAATTGGTACGCCGTTAAAAGTCGTTAGGTATTTCGATATATATATATATATATTTATTTACTACACAACAAACCGATGATAAGATGTAACTATACAACATCCTTTAAAAAAAATATTGAATGAAAAGAGTTACATAAATTACGCTGTTGTTGAGCACGATTTATCGTAATTTGCTAAACTTGTTTTCTGCTTTTTTAAAATATTCAAATTAAATAAATAATAATCGCTTTTACGAAAGAATCTAAAAATTATAGGAAATTATGTTTGTTAAATCTTAGAGAAAAACATCATACTTCACTCCACTGCGGTGAAGGACACAGAAAGTAGCAATGTTCTATTGTTTTTTAATAATAAAAGCTACACACACTTAT
>JAOPTZ010298516.1:0-10125 GCA_027564475.1 Doxocopa laurentia | reverse complement strand
GAATCGACGAAAATAACGCGATGACGTCACATGATTTACTAACATACTACAATTTCCAAGGTTGGACTTATTTCATAGCCATTCTAACTGACAACAACCAATTTGAACTATTTCAGGTGTTTGAAGTCATAATTTAAATTTAATTATTTTTAAATATACAATAATAAAAAAATTTTTTTTTTTTCTTAAATGTTATATTTTTGTTTCAGTTTTGAATTGAGCTTTGATTCATTTGAAGTATATTGTAATGAAGAAAGTACTCGTACATTTCTTGCTCTTAAAGTAGATACTACAAGTCATATGAGTTTGCTTAATTTAGTTAAAAAAGTTGATGATATTTTAGAGGATTTCAGATTACCAAAGTTTTATGAGGTAAATAAGGTGTATTTGTAATTAGTATTTATTCCAATACAAGTTTTTCATAAAGAAGTGACAATGCTTTTAAAGTATATTACTTTATACTGAATGGAAGTAAGAGACAAGGCAATCTAGGCAGTAAGTTTGTATAAAACCATTTGTTTTTCTTTCTGATAATGATTCTTTGAAATTGATAATTTCTTTATAGATTCAGAATTTACTATGATTCAGGTCACCCTGTGTCACACTTTCATTCTTATTTTTATATAAAAGAATTTCATCTAAAAGACATCTTACACATGTATGTATACACAACATTAGCAGTTAACATATTTAATATCAAAAAGTATTTAATTGTTATACATATTTGCTACAATCACAGACCTACTACACATACACTTGCACATGTGACCGCATCATTGCTCCCCTCTTTAACAATTAATGTTAAAAAGTTTATATGAATAATAATTATTTTATTAGGAAACTAAAAGTTTACTGCCAATTATGCACCACTGTCGCTTATTTAAACTTTTTTTTTCAATGTTGCCTACATTACACAGCAAAAAAGTAGCCATGAGTATATGAAATAATATATATAATTGGAAAAATGTTTGTGTCTATGTAATAAATATAAAAAAGTAGTTTTGTGTATACAAATATTCAAACATTTATATTTACAGGGACCATCATTTCATCTGAGTATTTTGAGTATCAATGGAAATGTGAAAGAAGAATTGTCAAAAAATTTAAATAACCTAAATCAACTTTTAACAGAAGAGAACAGAAAATCAGTGACTATCAATACAGTGTATTGCAAAAGTGGCAATAAAGCTTATAGGTACTGTTTAAAATAATATTGGAAATGGAGAGAAATCCAACCAATAAAGTTTATATTAATCCTAACTTTAAAGGGCCACTTGAAAGGGGAGGAGAGAAAAATACATGGCCATCTATTATAGATAATAACTCATTTACTAATAAAAAAAGAACAATATATTTTAATCCCAATTTCAAACATAACAGACAAGAACAAAATTTATTATTAAATGCGACATCAACAGGAAAATGTGAAAAATATGAAAATAAATATAATCAAACATTTATATCAAAATCAAAATATTCGCTGGTATCTGACACAACTAAGGTTACTAGAAGCAATGACTGTAGGGAAATAAATTCTGAAAATAGTGCATATAAAACTACTGATTCTTTTTATAACCAAAGTAACAAAAATCAAACAATTTTGGTTGACATAAAACCAAAAGGAGTGCCTGTTGTTAAATCCCGATACTGCATTGTTAGAAAAAAGAAATTATTGTCAGATCATTTAGAAGAAAATAAACCAAAAACTATTGGTACAGATATGACAAAATACTCTGTTCCTGCTCCTGCTAAGGTCAAGTCAAGTCCTATTACTTGTTATTCAAATATCAATAGAAGTATGCCAATTAATCAAAAAAATGCCAAACCTTTGGAAAAAATTACTAAAATTAAATTAAGTAAATACAAAACAGTACCAATCACTTATTTGAAAAACATTTACAATAGCACTAGAGACAATGAGCATAAACTTAACAACTTACAATTACAGGCAAAATGCGAAAAACATATTAAATTTCAATACCCTACATTACAAACAATTGATATAAATAGATTTAAACTAACAAGACCAAGTACAAAGTTAGTTGGTAACACTACCAAAGTGATATCTAAAATAAATTTACAGAGTGATAAAAGTGTGTGGAACAATCAGAATAAAAAGAAGTTAACAAAAGAAAGTTTCAAATTAAACAATATACCTTGTAGATTATTTAATAAATATGGAAAATGTTTAAGAAAAGATTATGGAAAGTGTGAATATTTACATGATAAAAAACATGTCTCACTTTGTAGGAAATTCTTGAAAGGCATCTGCCATGACAATAATTGCCCACTTTCGCACGAAGTAACTGCAAATAAGATGCCAACATGCTATTTTTATTTAAATGGTGTTTGCACCAAAGAAAACTGTCCATATGTGCACATTAAATTGAGCGATAAAATAAAAATTTGCCAAAGTTTTTTGAGGGGGTATTGTGAGAAAGGTGATAGTTGTACATTTCGACATGTAAATGTCCAAAAGTTTAAAAAATTAAATTCAACAGTTAATTTAGATGCAAGTGGAAATATGTGTAAAAATACAAAAGTTAAAAAATCCAAAGTAAAAAGTAACATTAAAAAGAAAAATATAGCACCATCGAATAACCTGAAGCAAGTAAAGATATTGAATACAGAAGGAAATGATATTGAGGGTAGATATTACAAAGAAATGGTTTCTAGTGAAGGTAGCTGTGAAAATATAAAACCAAGCAGATGTAAGTTAGGTACCTTGCCATCCTTTATACAGCTGTAAAGTGTAAGCTTTGTTATAAAATAAAAGAAATCGTTATTATTGTACTGTACTAAATAAAAAATATATAGTTGTATATGTCATTTTAATAACCTTTATGTATAATATGTAATTAAAATAAAGAAATTATGTATTTACATAACCAAATATATTACAGTGAAAATTATTTACAAATAAAAATAAAAAAGAAGAATCTTTTTAAAATAAACTTGTTCAATGTTCTATAAAAGTAAAAAAAGTATGTATCATGATTAGGAAAATTGAAAGTTAAAACATTTTTTTAAACAACAAGTACTAGTTGTATTAGTTGTTATTAGAATGTCTAAACTCAAACATTGGTCTAAGCTTTAACATCTATTTCATTGTTTGAACCATCGGGGTACTTTGTTTTGTCTAGATGAAGACCCGCTGGAACTCGTAGGTGAATCTTCTAACTTTCTTCGGCTTGGTGCACTGCAAAATAGATAAACATAAAAGTATTATTATTAATATATTTCATAGAAATGAATGGCATTCATACTGTAGCATTATGTGTTCTATCTAATTATAATATTTTATAATAAAAACTACACATTTATTTAGGATTATAATATCCTGTGTTCTGGTACTAGGAACGCATTTATATAGTCACATGGAACACATACTTATATACTGCTAAAACACTTGTGTCCTTGACAAATTAGTCTTTAAAAAAATCTTTTGTGTTAAAAATAAAGTCAAGTATTTAAGCTAGCATTGCAATTTGAATTTTTTAATGATTTATTACCACTTTGAATTTGGTAACTGCCAGATATGCATTTTAATATGTAACCCATTTTGTAAAAAATGTTTTGTACACTTACAAAACTTACGTATGACTTCCCTAAAATACTCAGTATACAATAAACATGCATTTTTTTGTTATATAAAAAGGGATTTCACTTTTTATGTTACTCACCGATATTTTGAAGCTAAAATACTAGCTGCTTCACTTGTCGTTTTCTTGGAATAAACCTCCTCTTTTAAATATGGCCGGCCTAAATTTTCTTCCAACCACTTGAAATGCATGTGAACACATGGCACAAACTTTGCTTCTAATAACGTCATTTTGGGATCCAAAATATCTTTTAATGGAGTTGTAACTGAGGAAATTAAAATATTATTTAAGTAATTATTTTTTCCATGTATTCTAATTATATAGTAGTTAATAATGTGTTATAAATATTAATATAATGATCAAAATGCAATGTTACTTTTTAACTGTTTTATTAGGGCGTCATAATCGCATTGGCGACAAAGCCCTTCCTTGATTAAAAAAAAAAACTGTTTTATTATTTTTTTATTTCTGTTAAACGAATCATATATATTATGAAATATTACTTAGGACTCAAAAATACGGTACCACACCATATGCCGTACATATCTCGCCATTACTTTATTAAGGTCTGTAAGAAAATACTTAAATATTTTGATTTTATAGCGTTTTAATTGCTATTTATAACAAAACACTATTCAATGCTTCTTTTTAAATATTTTTATTACAGTAATTTAAAAATTCAGAATTCGATAACTAAACCTCATGTAAAATTAAAAACCAAAATCTAAACATATTCTTAATTTTCACAAAATGTAACATGAAATATAAGGTAAATAATTAGACATGCATATAAAATATGTTTTTTATTTTCACTGAATATTAATATTCTGGTTATGTGTTAAAATAAATTGTTTCTATCCTACATATAATATTGTGTATTATATGGAATTCTATTATGAAAAATGAAAATATGGAGTTTTTAAATTGTACTTACAAATATGAAAAGGTTTATCCTGTTGTAGATGTTGTTTAACAAAATTCTGCACATCTTCTAGTGTGTTGCATGGAGTGAAAACACCTTGTAGTATAATATTATCAGGAAATTGTATTCGTACTACAACATTTTTATACATTTCTAATTTCGAAAGCGAGCCCTTGAAATAGGGAAAAGTTTCAGGTTAATTATTTTAGCACTTTATGCTGTAGGGAAAAATAATAGTGTATGTGGCAATGAAATGGGGTGCCCATCACCTAGTTTAAAATAAAAACATCTCACTTGTGCTAGCTCTTCCCGCTTTGATGCTGTAAGCATTGGAGTGTTTTCAAGTTGAATACGATGTTGCTGTAATTCATGATACATTTTCCTTATTTCATCAATAGTAAGGTCATAAAAATCATCGGGTAGATCAGGGACTTCTTCTTCATTCCCATCTGGTTGCATGAAAGCTATGGCTTTTTGAGATCCAATCTAAATTTAAAAAAATTGTGGTAAAAATATATTTGGATATTTTGGTATATTTTCATAGACAGTTTATTGTTATAGAATTTAACAATCATTGTGGCATAGTAGTTGCTAACTTGCTTTAAGTGTCAATCATACAGAGGACAAACCACAATGAGATGCTTTCTGGGTGGTTGTGTCAGACTAGTAATGTTTACAAATAAAAGATATTACAAATAAATAATAATACACACTCAATAGCCTACATTAGTATAATATTCCTGTGTTGGGGGTTTGGAAAAGAATCACAACCACAAATATTCAGACCAGAACACATACTTGTATCATAAATACAAACATGTGCTAAGCAGAATCGAACAAGCGACCTGCGGCGCTTAAGGCAGGTGCGCTACCACTGGGCTAAAACGACGTCAAATAATTTATATTACTTACAAATGTAACTTCTTCTTCAATCTTGAGACGTCTTTCAAGGACTTCTTGGGTCATTACAGGATTTAAGGGTTGCCTTGGTGTTGTATCTTTTGATTGTTCCTCCATTACATTTCTTGCAGGACCGATTTCATGTGGTGTATCAGTGTCTTTTGGTGTGCCAGTTTCCTCATGTGTATCACTTGGGTCGACTTCCATTTTAATATCTTCCTGTTCTTTTTCTTGTCTTATTAATTGAACTGCATCAAAAGATTTCAGTTCAGCTTTATTTTTATGTACACCATTTGATGTTCCTGGCATACAATTATCATAAGGGTTATGAGAAGTTTCATTCAAGTTTTCTTGATCATCAATTCTTCTGCGTCTATACACTGATGAAACATTTGCTTGCCTAAAATTATTTACTTGTTGGTTACAATATTATAGGCTGTATTAACATAAATTATTATTATATTATGTATTAATTTTTTATTTATTAATAAACAAAAAGACAACAAATAGTACATGGACTTACATTGCTTCTGTTTTGTCTAACAACCTCAGAATAGCCCTTCCTGCTATCAAACCTAACTGCCTCAATGATTTCTCTTTTAAAGCTGACAGACCTGTTACTTCTTGCCTCATATAGGATATAGACGGGTTTTGAAGAGATGGTAATTCATTTGGAGCCAAAGAGACTATTAAATCATAAAGCGATGTACTCGGTGAAAAGTTACCAGTCATTCTTTCACCTTACAAAAACAATAATTATATAAAAAGAGATTCTAACATAATCACAAATAATTCAACTTTTTTTTTTAAATTACCATCATTCAACATTAATCCAACTGTTACATTTGACTCCACTCGTCGCTTTTCAGCTTCAACCATTTCAATTAAAGCTTTATTCGGTAAATTACAAAATCTTATTGTTGTGCTTAAATCCAAAATATGGTTATGATGTTTTAAATCATAATCATTAGATTGAAGCCCTTGTTTGACACAAACATCTTCTAAAACCTGCAATAAATAATAATGTACCTTATTATTATTTATAGCTTCATATACTTATACACCAAAAATACATGAGGTCTATGTTGCACTTTATAATGATTAATCTCTTAATAGCTTTATGTTAGGGGATTATTTATACACTTTTCAACTACAATAAAAAATAACGTAATGACCAGTTCAGATAGTAAGTTTTGAACCTGAAGCCTAAATTCTGGCCCACTTTTTTATTAACTTTAATTTCATAATGAATACTAGTTATATCTTGAATACATGTTTACTCTATTATTTATATTAATCTCTATTATAAATATTCATTCATATATATTTGTAAATGTAATTTTTCTACAAATTTATTATAAAACTTAATATAATAAATTAAAATATCTTTTGATACCTGTAAAATACTAGTGTCTGGAGTACAATGAACTTTAACTCTTCTACCGTTTGGTGTGAGAACTAATATATCTCTTGACATTTTATTTATTTATTTTTGATTCTTATTAGAATATAAAAACGTTACTTAATAAAAATAATATATCGAAGTAAAATTAAAATAACAGTGACAATTGCAAATCGGCAATTTTAACGATTATATGTCAATGTCAAAGTTTTGTCATCTGGCAACATTAAGCCAGTGTGGTCAATGACATGGGCAAAATTATTGCGGCCTAATAACCGCAGTACCAAAGGCCATAAAAAACCAGTGTGGTAATATACCACTAAAGTAATGGTGTCGTCGAATATAAAGCAATACATAAAGTTGGAACTTTGGAGTAGTAATGATTTCACTTCATGTTTATGGCACTTATGGCCCGGACTTCTTCCAGGTACATATAGCAAGTTTTGTCCTACCGCGTTAAAGTGGGAGTTTTAATCCCGTTCCTATGTCTCCTAACTAAAAGCTACATACTTATCTACATTTTATGGCATTATATCCCCATTATATACTTATATATATAAATACACGATAAGCGCGTTTAAATGTATATGAAAATTGAAAGGTAAAACAATTACTTATTATAAGAAACAATAATTGTCCCTCGTCTCTAATCACTGGTGACAAGTTATTAAAGAAAAGTTCAATTATGAAACTTAGAACTCAAAGCTTAATAACTTCGAAACTGAACTGGTTCCTATAAATCCTTTTGTAATTACATACTTCACATACGTGCCATTGACCATCATTGCTCCAATATTGTTTGCTTTTTCTGTACTCAACTTCATAATGTTAATGGTAGAAGCGCGGCCCACGAGATTTGGAGGGGATTCCTTTGTCATTATACAACCTTTCTCCACCTATTCAGAAATACGAAAATAGTTCTATTGAGTGTTTACTTATGCAGAAATTGCTCAATTACTTACCTGTATACAAATTAAGCCGGAACAATATCACGATATTAAATACTTGTTGTAGTTGTAGAAGTAAATTCTCTATTAAAAATTCTCTATTATGCAGACTCCCATTGGAATTTTAAATTTGTATATGATAGTTTCTGCATCTTATTCAGAACAATATAAGCAACGTCTACATTATAAATATAGGAAATAGTCAAATTAACTGCTGCTGACTGCTGTTTATATTATCATTTTAAATAACCATTTCACGAAATCAAAAACTTTTTATATTCAAGTGGTATTTTAAGAATAATCTCTGTATTACCACTTGTTTAGATAGAGGATTCTTACGAGAAGAATTACCAAGAAACTAGATAGTTATTTTTGGCGTTATACGTTGTATATGTAATGTAATAGAATACATTGTAAAAGTTTTAAATCTGCTATCCCTGCGTCTGATCATGATGACCATAAGATATTTTGTTTGAACTATATTAAATTATGTTTTAGGAACTAAAAATATTACAGAATTATGTTAATACATATTTTGAGTTTCACTAATATAGTTCGACTTCTGATGAGATCATATTACACACAAACCTCTTTCTACACCGTCTCTTATGAATTAATTTAATATTTTTGTTCATTAATTAACTTTTACTCACTCATACTTTTACGTTAAGAAAACAATAAATAGTAAAGCCTGTCTTGTTTATTTTTACACATGTTTAGTGTTATTAAATTATGAAACTTGTTTACTTTTAGAATATTGTTGTTGAAGATCAATATCTTATGCCATAAATATGCAATGTATGGTTGGAGAAATCGACTCTGCCTCCAGGGTTAATTCTCAGTAGCTATGTAACCTTTATACCATGGTTGCAGGGAGAAGTCAAAGCTCGCATTGCCGTATTCTCATTTTTTCCTACGTTTCCTAATAATAATCGATAAGTCGGTCTACCTTGAGTTATAATTTTATTTGATCGTCCCATTCCATGGAAAGATCAAATTCTTAAACTCACATCCGCAGGCCGTGGATTATAAAAAATGAATGTCATAGATACATTTAAGAATTAGACTTGATATTGATGACTTAGATGTATTATATTCTGAAATAATAATGTAAAGTATTGCCGTATGAGTTTTCAATTAAAGAGAGAGTGCCCCTAAATTTTTTGGATAATAAAAAAAAAAGAGTTCATTTAATCGGATTAGTAGCAGATAAAGAGACAGTGATAAAAATAACATAAATTATTACTCAAGTTTAAATTTTTGGAATTTACTTACCATTTTTAATGATAAAAGTCACAAGCACAAGGTGCTTAATTTTTTTACCACCCTCGCCTTGCGAGGCTTACAATCATATCTGCCTTATAGCCCGTGCGAGACCAAGCCATGGCTTAGGACGTCGTTGGAAATGGAGGCAGACACTTAAGCTTCTATATAAAATATATGAATATAATAAATGACGACGATAAACTTTCAGGTATTGAAACGTAGGTATACGAATTAAAATTAATGAAAATTAAAATACGAAAAGCAGCTTTTAATGGCTTTTATGCAGTTTGCCGTGAAAATACAATACCTAGTTCGACTTACATTATCTTAGAAGTTTATTTGAACTTTTATGTATAGTAGATCCCGAAAATCAAGGCGAACCAGTATTTCAGATCGGCGCTCTGCCTACAACTCTACAAGGCGCAAGTTCGACCCCACATGGAGCGCTACTCTCACCTCTGGGCGGGGGCTCCCCAGTACCAGCTACTGCCATTTGACCCTATTCAACGCAGAGAGGCTCGAATTGTTAACGATCGAGCTATTTCCTATCAGCTTGATCTCTGGCTTTGCGTGGAGATGTCGGATCTCTCTGCATCTTATCCGCATATATCACGGAGAGTGTTCTGATGAATTATTTGGAGTAATCCCGGCTGTTGAATTTCGCCTCCAAACATCGCGTCAAAACTCATACACACGATTGACGTTGCTGTCTGGAAATCCACAACTACGCGATTCCCAAGACATTTTCTTCGTCGCACCACCACTTAGTGAAACCAGCTTTCGCCGGCGGCTTTTTTTAAAACAATATAGACCTGAAGACCTTCACAGCAAGAGCGATTAATTCCTTAAGGGTAGCGCACCTGCGAATACTTCGGTGTTGTAGATGTTCATGGGCAGCCTATGGGTGTGGGTTCATGGGTGATCCTAATCATCAGGTGATCCTTCTGCCTGTTTTAACATAAAAAAATACACAATTTATTTTTCCGCTAATAATTCAGAACATTATTGGAGATGACCTTTACATTATCGAATAAAAATAAAATTTGACAAAATAAAAGACCGACTTCAAAAAAAAAGGCTCTAAAC
>JAOPTZ010298090.1:0-10149 GCA_027564475.1 Doxocopa laurentia | reverse complement strand
TTCATACTCCTCCGTCCGCGCAATTTTCGTAAAAGGGGATCCAAAGTTTTTGCTTCACGTATTAATATATAGATATATTTGAATCTCGGAAACGGATCTACAATATGATACGAATTTTCAACACCATCTACATGGTTATAATTGCTCAGGTGGGAAATCAGGCAGTCCCAAAACATAATATATAATTTATTGTATACCTCCTTACCGCTTTCTTCACTCTATTATATCCTCCACCCAAAGGTTGTCAGATAAACATCGCTACCTCAATGATAAGACCGCCTTTTAGTGCTCTTGTTTTTATTGTAAATTTATCTTTGTATTACTTTGAGTATGGTGTACTAATAAAGTATATTTGTTATTATTATAAGACCCCGGGATATTTTCAAGTTCCTTCTTTTGTGAAAAAAACTATTGTAATATTTAAAAAATATCGGCTCGATAATTAAGGCTTGGTCATTCAGATATTATTAATCATCAGCTGTCAATTCAACTTCATAGGAACATTTGCATTGACATATATGTACAAAAGATAAAGTATTCATCGTATGGTATGTAACAAAAATATTGTATCGACTTAATCCAATATACGACGCATCTATTGCATCACAACAACCATTAGAATAATTATACACTAGGTCAGGGGAAAGATCTACAACCAAAATAAAGAGTAGCAAATTCGCACATATACCATAAGCCAAAATAAAACCCGCAATCATTCGCTGCAGATTCTCTACCATTGCTTTTAATCACTACTGATTCACATAAGTTAAAACGATGTTATTTATTATTCTTAATAAAGATATTACATGATAATTTGTGTTATATACATAAATGACCTCTGGATGAACACGTATTAATATTAAGCCGACCCTCATAATCTAATTCTATGTAAGCTCTTGTAAGGTCTATAGGTTAATTGGCAATACACGTTTATGCTGTATCTAGTTTTAAATGACTATTATTAATTTGAATCACTATTATGGATTATAATTAATTTTTTTTTTCTATAGAATAGAATCAATCTGTAGAAGCGGGGTTGGATGCTGCCAATGCTCATTCAATTATTATTCTTTTAAAGACTAAATATATTTTGTAAGAACGAAGAATAAATACGACAATCTGTTGGTACTGGGGCTTGTTAGGTCGCCGAAGCTGACACATAAAACAAAACGTAATAGCACTGCTACTTCAAATCTATATTGCAAGGTGAAAGCGTACATCTCCCGTTTGAATCAGCTTATTTAAGTTGGAATCCGTATTATCCGATTACTCTGTACGCTTTCTTTATGTTTGTACAAAACCTTCAATGAAGCGTCTTTTAATGTATGTATGTCTTTTAATATATGTAAATATATATTTTATTTTTATATTTAAGTCAAATCCTCTGGCAATGAACAGGTTTTTTTCAGAATATATAATGTTTATTAACTCTATCTCATATATATATATATATATATTCTCGGAAAAGGCACCAAGAGGTTCCATGAAACTTAGTATGCAGAGTTTCAGAGACGAAAATCAATCTAGCTGAGTTTTATTTAAAAAAAAACGTTGTTTTCTACGTGTTTTCAGGCAATGAAAATTGGTATAAGAATACGAAAATTTTTGGCAAAATTTAACCTACATCCGATTTATCAATTACATCCTACATTTCTTTCAACCAGATATTAGTTTTATTATAAGAGTAAATAAGTAGTAAGAGTTTCTTTTATGTCTCACAATATAAAAATTTAACCAGTATTACGGATAGCATCCAATATTTAAAAAAATCCTATTCAATTTTAGTTCGTTATACTTTTCCCCCGGGCTAGCATTGATTAACACGCGCAACAGAAAATTCATAAAAAATATTCATACTATATTTTAATAACTACACACTACCGTTGCTATTATCCATTAGTTTTTCAATCACAACGTAAATTAATTACAGTCCAATCTTATAAGCAATCAAAGCACATCATATATGGCATTGCACAGCATATACTAATTAGCAACTGAACTTCGAACAGGTAGATTAATCAGTCGATCTGTGGTCAAATATCAAACACACAATCACATTCATGTTAGTTATGGTTTAACACCTCCCACCCCCTTCCCCTATGACGCTGTCAAGGCCGATAGAGCCAACAATAACCCAAATTCACAAAAAAAGGTTTACCCGACTACTTTAGAAAAAGTGTTACGATCTTCGTGAACACATTTATATGTATATATCTCTACTTCTTTGATCCGTTCTGTAGTAGATTTAGAAGTTTTTTTTCATTTTATTAAATTGAAATCGTACGTTTAGAATGTTAGTATCGCTTTATTGATGGGTGTTTTTGAATGTCTAATTGAATTTTGTTAGTCCATATAATTATAGCAAGACAATTATTTTTTAACAGTACAGTTTAGAAAACGTCCTTTAAAATTTGAAAAACTGCCTTAATAACACTTCTATTGTTACATTTCGCTACCATCTAGAAGGTTAAAATAGCTCAGGTTGGAAATCTGAGGGTTCCTATACCAGTCCACGGTTCAAGTCTAAATTTCTCCACACTTTTTTCTCTTCTTATCCAAGTTCTTTCCTTTGCGAGAAAAAAGTACTGAACAAGGCTGGATCATACAGATATTATAAATTTTGATATGATTAATGAATAACTATAAAAAAAATCGAAGCAATTTATAACTGTATTGCCTGTGTCTATTTATGATATCATCTAAGAACGTAAACTTTGGATAAGGCACGTTCGAGAATAGTTTGCTTTAAGAAAATCTATTGTACATTGTTTTACGTAAGTACAAAATGTCTCTCTAAATCCAGCTGTCAACCATACATACACGCAAGCATAAGTTTTAAAACGAGCTCAGTGGCAAAATACTTGAGAGATCCTTATCTCGATCTTGTGAGCGACAAATGAAAAATTAAAAAAAAAAAGCAATATCAAGTCTGATAGCGCCAACTACTAGGTAATACTATTCTCTACTAACTTATCCTAAGGCCAGCTCAGCGAGGACAAAAACTTCGCGTGGAGCAAATGGGCAAAAGTTGGCTTGATCCAGATGTTCAGTACGCATAGGGACTGCGAAAGCACGGCCTATAGATCGTTTAGTATAAAGAGTTTTTAACAAAGGGTCTGTGGATCGGAACCACGCTCTGCTATCACTCTACAAGGCGCAAGATCGACCCCACAAGGAGTACTGCTCTCATCTGTGGGCGGGAGCTCCCCAGTACCAACTACTTCCATTTAACCGTATTCAACGTAGAGCGGCTCGAATTGTTAACGATCGAACTATTACCGATCGGCTTGATTCTCTGGCTTTGCGTAGATATGTCGGATCACTCTGCATCATCTACCGCATTTGTCACGGAGTGTGTTCTGAAGATTGTTCAGACTAATCCCGGCTGCTGAATTCCACCAATGGACATCGCGCGAAGACTCTAAATTCCATCCTCGCCTCGATGTCTAGAAATCCACAACTCTGCGATTCCGAAGACATTTTCTTCCTCGCACAACCACTGTGACTTAAAGACCTTGAAGGCAAGAGCGTACAAATTCTTTAGAAGCCTCTTCGCGTCGTGTCCTATTTCATAAGATATATAATGACGTTATAAAGTAATTAAATTATTTTGTTATATTAAGCGGAACCATCATTTACACATTTAACGTTTTACAGACATTTTAATTATTAACATGACATTTATCTTATTCAAATTTCGTTTGTTTTTTTTTAACGACAAAACATTGTTCGAATTCACCTCAAAACAGATCTACATCATAAATAAAACCCATTATCCAAATGACATAGCATGAATGCTATCTACTCAGATGAGCTCAGAATTCAATCGATGAAGTAATTAACAACGGCAATTGATATCTCTAGGCGATCTGACTTTCTATCTGGTATTAGCTTGTAAATGTTAAAGCATAAATCTCAAGTTGCGATAAATATGACTTTTCTAATTGGTATAAAAAGGTTTACGATCCCCTTAAAAATTTGCCAACGATTAAGTATTTAAAAAAGTAAAGCAAAAGGCACATAAAAGTATGCCACTATTCCACAATTGGGTAAATACTTATTGTCCTGACTAGCTGATCCGACAAACTTCGTACCGCCTCAGAATCAATAAAAAAAAATCTGAATGATAATTGCAAAATGTTTCAGCTTAAGTAATAGTATGTCGACAGAAAATGCTCATCAAGCTTAATATGTTTTCCTAAGTCGCCATTTCAATATCTCTTACTATTTCATATGATGGAGACCAGGCACCAAAATGAATAACCTATACGGTTTCTAGGGTTAATAGCCTCAAAAAAAAAAGAATTATTAAAATCTGTTCAGTAGTTTTAGAGATGTAACAAACAGACAGACTAAAATTGAAATAATTTATTGAATCGTGTTCTTTTGGCGTTTTAACATCGCCCTCAATCAATTTTTAGGAAATATATTTAATGTATATGTAAACTACAATTATATGTATAGATGAGGATCTTATTTTATCATGTCGTTCTACTGCGTATTGGCGGCAATCACATGAGGCACACCACTACAGGCCAATTATAAATTTGGTTACAGTTGGTGCATGCAAAGATTGTCTAATCTCAAAAGGTCCAGAACGAGGCGGCCGTGCAGGATTGCGCTCATCCCGATCGACAGCGAGGATGCCCTTACCGGTGAAGGCGCGGGCGTATCTTATGCCATGTTTGGCCATTCCTTCAACCTATAAGTTTGCTATATAAACATCCTTAAGCAATGGTTGTACTGAGAAATGAATGCGTCCTTTTTAATTGTTCAATACTTAACCTAGGTATGTTTTATAACAATTGTATAAAATATTTCGAATTTAGATTTTTTTTTAATTACTCTATCAAAATTTTATATATCGGAGCTTCAGAAACATAAAAAAAGAACGAACAAACATGCAGTAATTAACGGGAGATGAGGATACGTATGAATCGAAGTTTTGAACATTTGTGTTTTAAATGCGAGATTTCTAAAACTACATCCGAACGATCGTCAAACGTTTAAAAAATACAAGCGAACTAAAACGTGAAGTATCGTTTGACTTTTGTATTATTCAAGTATTTTTCCACTCGATTCGAATCAAAAGTGGTAGAAAGTTAAATAAATATCATTCGATACATTGTCGTTTGCGAAGCTGTTATCGGATCATGAAATCTAGATCAGTACAATAGAGTTATAAAACTCGCACGTCACATTATTATAAGTTTGAAAGTTGAAATTTCTCATAGAAAATCATGTAAAACTTTTTATTTGAAAGACTCAAGTTTCGCATTTGACATTTGTAATATCAAACTAGCAATTAAAGAAATAATTTAGTATATATATATATAAGTAGTAACATGTACACTACACTTTTTTATACTGTAAGATCATATATATATATATATATGATCTTACAGTATAAAAAAGTTATAATAAAGTCTCTGTTATAATTTGTTACCTGTGTTGGAAACATAAAATCCCAATATGAACCACCGAAGCCGGAGCTTGCTTGGATGCTTGTTTGATCAATATCAATATATGTTCCAGTTGAAATCGAATCTGCGACCTAAAGGGTATAAGGCTCGCTACCGCTACGCTACAATATATAATACACAAAAACGATTAATTAATATTTGCTATTTTGTATACAAAGGTACTCTTTGAAAACAAAAAAATATTAAAGTTTAAGTAAAATATATTAATAAATTATATTTTATAATACAAATATATTAAAATGGAAATTATTGTTCATATTTTAACTTAAAATCGTGAAAGCATTTTACAATCGTTAGTTTTAATTCTAAGCTACGTAACGCTACGCCCCGTAGCAGTTTGCTGCTATATAATATTTCTTGTTTAGCTACGAAAGGTATTTATTTACTTTGAGCACTCAAGACAACTCCCTTTTTCACAGTCGGGTACAACAGCAATACACAATAAATATATTTTTTAAAATTTAAATAGAAGATTTTTTCAATTAATTCATCAATTTTCGTTTTATTTAATAAAATTATTATTTCTGGCTATATATCTGCGCATTATTCATTTAAATAATTTTTTAAAAAGCTTTTGATTGGTTGGTTACTTGACGCCTTTCTTAGAATATCCCTTATAACATTTTTGTATTGAAATTCTTAGCACACCCTAATTTATTTTAATTAAATTCAAGTTCTTGAATGGAGACCATGGTTTGGTAAACGTAGTGTTGGATGCGCGATGGACCGATGACTTAAGGAGGACTGGTTATTACTGGATACTACTGGATTATGACTGGATGGCGAAAGCGGAAGATTGGATCTTGTGGCGTACCTTGGAGGCAATGGACTGCAATAGGCTGATATATGTACACGTACGTTTCTATATGTCGATGTTCATTTATTCGTGAAAATGGTTTAAGCTTCTAGCAATAAGTCAATCTTCAAGAAAGTGTGTAAGGCATCCCGAGTGCGGGCATCGCGCAACACGTCACTTGGGTCAAGGATGGTAAATATTCAACGTGGCGGAAACCTCGAAAGTTTTTTTTAATTGTATTCATCCGAAATGCAAATATTGTACATCAAAAATATTTCTACAACCCAAGTAGGAGGTGAGTGAGATTTGGGTAGGAGTTTTTGCCTCCGGTGGTTCGGTGATTGGTCCTATTTCATTCATCGTATACTGATAACAAAAACAGTAAGGCTTTACTTACATAAAATATCTCTATGGATATAGAAAAGAGAGAAATGTAATCCAATGATATGAAACACTAACTCATACTATTAGTTTAGTTAATGTAACTAAAAGTTATTAAATTTGAAATGTAACTAGCCACATAGTCATGTGAAAAGTTTAAAGCTTCTCTTTTATTTTTTAGGACGAGAAAAGTTTCAAAATGTAGTTTAAAGTTGAAGTTGGTCACGTACATTTTGCATGAATATTATATACGCGGGAGTCACACTTTTATTTCGTTAAAATATTATATAGGCTATGGTTGTACGGGTCTAAGCGATTGTCGTATATTCGAATCGTTTGTACAAGAGCAGTTTCCCAAGATTACGGAACCACGCGTGATGAGCAAGATTTCCCAAAACATGAGGTCACGATGGGGTTGCCATTTGTCCTATTTATAGCATAATTTTTCAAAAAACGAAGAACGCAATTGTCGTTGGTAACTTTATTTTGCCATTCAAATTCGAATCTAGGATAACAAGATACAAAAGAACATATATTTCTATAGACAGCTTTAGCGGGAGACCAAAACGCAGGTGTTTCTTAAGGAAGGGGAACCAATTACTCACCATGATGTTGATAGCTCGAACCTTACCAACGTTAACACCACACACAGATGCATCAGTCTAAGCTTATTATAGCAATCGTATTTACAGCATGACGACATTTGATAGAAGCGACCATACCGTCCAACTAAATGAAATAAATAATACGTATTTCAATAATATAAATATAATTTTTTATTCTAGGATAAAATAAAGAAAAAAGTTTAAAATGTTCACGTTGTTCTAAATATAAACAACTTGAAATAACGACCACTCATATGATACCAGAGAAATAATGACTGGACTAAATCGCTATTCGCATGGACATCGTTGAGATTTTTATAAAACAATAATCCTCCGATAAGAGACAGGGGTCTCTAACAACTGGCTGGCTAAGTTTCCCTTATATTGTAGGATAGTTTTATATAGTTGGAAACAAAATTTTCGATTCTAATTACAATTTTGTAGTTACATAGTGCCTATTACATGTTGGCTTTAAGATACCTCTTTAATGCTATACGGGTATTTAATCCACTCTCACCTCGCTTCGGCCAACTTAATTACGGCACTATCTTTTTCATAATTAAAATCAGACTATGTACATGTGAAAAGGTATATATAATACCTTAAGTATAAGACATATATTTGGGAATTTGTTGTCATGTAAATAGAAACTTCCATTATCCTCATAGCAGTTCCACCATCGTTATATATTAAGCTATAGTAAGAAAACATACCGTGTGTATCATACACTTTCCAATTAATTTTCCTAAGCGCTCGAACAATGGTCAAATATTTGCTCTGTCACCAGAAATTAATAGTTTCATAACGAAAAAAGAGCTGAACGTCAACAGAAATTCGAAGCAATATTGTAAAGTAAATAAAAAAATAGCAATTAGATTGTAGGTTTGGTATATTGAAGATTGCTTTAACAATCATTGTTCGATGTATTATTGTTTATATTTAGTCTCAAATATGGATAAGTAAAATATGGATTTTTAATTTTGGACACAATTTTGTCCCCAAGTCACAGGCAATTTAAGTTTTAGGTTTATATTTTGTAAAAGTTTTAGGTTTATAGTTTTGATTATGTACTATATATAAGCTTTGTATTATGTGGCATATATAAAAAAATATTTTCATTTCATATTTCTCCTCGGGCATTTCTGTTTTTGTTTCTGTTTACTTGGTTATGTTGTGTTTGTGTCTTTTCTCTGTGTGTTCTATAAGATTGATGGAATATTACATAATGCCTTTTACTTTTATATTAAATCGGTTTGAGCAGACTAATTACGGGTAAAAGATTTATAAAAACATTACATTTAATCCTTATATAATCTCCATTTAAAAGTTTATATAAGAGTTTAATCGTTTTGGTTTCCAGGGGTCCGTATTATGTTATTTTAGAATTAAAACTTTTCAGTTGAGATAATATTTCATTTTAATAACCTTTGTTTTAATTTTTAAAAACGTTACATCGTCCGGACCCTCGACGCAGCATTACCATCCTAGTAAGTAGTATTAGTCCGTTGAGTGTGTATCGTTTATTTTTTCGATGTGCAAGTGACTTCCATTTAATGATAATTACATAATATATCCGCCAACCCGCAGTGGAGCAGCGTCGTGGAGCCTTTCCCAATAGGGGGACAACAGCAGGATTTTAAAAGTTTTTCTACAAAGTTCTTTATGTTATAATATCCGTAATCATTATTTTTTATTATTATACAGTTTTTCAAAACTGACGCTTCGTCTTTCTTGAAAGACTAGCATGGAAATTATATTCAATAAAATAAATATTGTTCAGCTTACAAGACAAAGCAGCCAATTAATTATTGATTCAAACTAAAAATAATATAAGCCTTCAATTATAGTTAGTTAACATTGAAGTTAAACCTTTCTGAAAGTTTTAAGCTGGTTGCTTTCATATCGCGATGGTTGGACAAAGTTATCACTTAGTGACGTTTAAAGGCAATTTATAAACAGATTAGTTTAATCCTCTCGTTAGGGGAAAGAACATCATTTTGGTTTGTGGTAAACAACTAACTACCCGTCCAGACTACGTCTGGATATATAGATAGGTATATTCTTTATTTGTATCAAATATGTACAAACACACCATTACAGGTATATTACTTTGTTAAGAATTAATTGGTACTTAATTAAGATTAAATAAGTAACAGATTTAACATGACTAATTATATATTAATATGGTTGTCGGTGAGGCTTCAATCGATATCTCCTAAGCAGGCGTGCTACATCCTAAACCGCATTGTCAATTATCGTCAGATGAAATATGGTCAAACGCCTATATGTACAATTTTATCTCGTCGAACCCATTATACAGTAACGGTAAAGTTTTAATGCCATTTTTGGATCTTCAACCAACCAACCTACCTAGGTTAAAAACATTAGGCATTTATTACAATTTTTTTTATACAATCTTCCGAATCCTGTTGATCCCATGAGATTATTGATACCGTCGATCCCGTACAAAATTGGTCTTGACAATTACAAAGAAAGAAAAATTATTCGATTTAGCCGACTTGTTCTAAAGTTATGCATTCATTTCGACAATCCATTTTTGTTTATATACAAACATAGATAACATTAAATGAAGAGTTTTGGTGCTATCAATTTATTTTTGAATACATTTTACTTCATTTGGCTGTTCAAAGTTAGCCTGATATAAAGTAATTTTTGGTTAATTCAGAACTTTTTACATCATTAGTATATTATAGCGTATACATTGGGATGAAGTTATAATCTTTAACTTTTAATAGCTCAGACTTCAGAAATTGATTATTTTAGATTTGGTTTCTTCAACAAAATCTTTTTTATTTTTATCTTCGACCTTTAGTCTTGAACTTTCTTCATCATTAACCTAAGACTTAGTCGTCTGCGCGCGATC
>JAOPTZ010297342.1:0-10173 GCA_027564475.1 Doxocopa laurentia | reverse complement strand
GGGTCCATCGGCACGCAGTGAAGAGACCTTTTGTAGTAGATGACAGTGCCCCCGAAGCGGGTAGCCCTGTCATTTCTGATGATATTATAATTAGCGATTTTGGGGTCGCGTGTGCAAGGCTTTAAAAAGGTCTCTTGCACTAGCATGACGTCGATCTGGTGTTCCTGGAGGAACTCACGAACTAAGCTAATTTGATCGATAAGACCGTTTGCATTGAACGTGACTAGGCTCAGAGACCGAGGTTTGATCCTACCGGCTGCTGCCATTGAAAGTGTTTATTGTGGCGAGTAAGTTGATATGCTCTAAGGCGGCATTGAACCTTGGGTAGCTGGGATCGTTGATTTTTTTGGCGAAGAGGAATAATTCCTCAACGTTGAAGGAATTGCCAAAGTCGCAGACTAGCGACATTGCCTCGGCGTAGGACATATCGCCCTGAAGGGGTTTCGTTCAACAAACCTTTTACATGCCAACACATAAAATCCAATAATACTGTTTTTAACGCTTCATAATGGCATAAAATTGGATATAGATGATATTACGTCGTTTCTGACGTATATATACAGTTGTTACCCAGTATATATACATTTTGATGTTTACGGGCATCAAGTAAGACTAATAATGCCTATTCATGTGTATCTGTTGCTAGTGACGATGAAATGGAATTAAAATGAGCACAGATAATTAATGGACGGGCCCTAATGAGGATGATGATGATGATGTGTGTGTGTCTGTGTGTGCAGGCACGTGCGCGTGCGTGGCGGGGTCGGGCGCGGAGGCGGCGCGCAACAGCGCATACCCCACCACCGCCGCCTTTGCGCAGCCCTCCGGACTCACGCTACGCAACGGTGAGTCGCTCACACATTGAAATCTAGCTTATTAGATACTTAGTTTTGACCGACTTCAAAAAAAGAAGGACGGGAGGAAGGATTGTTTGTTACCTCAGAACTTTCGACTGGGTGGACCGATTTTGATGCATTTTTTTTTAAATATTGCTTTCCATTTTGTCGCATTTTAATTTGGTTCAATTCTGACAACGGGATCTAAGAGAGAACTATGAAAAACTGCCAATTCCAATTCAATTACTTTCCAACAAGACTCGAATTTCCAATACAATTCAATGGGAAAAATGGACGACTGTATTTATTAGAGCATATAATAGTTATCTTTGTTTGAAGTCGGTCTTTTTTAAAGAAATTAAGTTACCAAATTTATTTTGGAAATTATACATCATTTCTCTATGTGTATATAGGTACGAGTCCAGAAATATTCATAGCAGATTCTGAAAGTTCATCCATAAGGAGATTGGCACTTTCAACTGGACAAGTTTCTACGCTCTGTGGTGGAGATCGGAACCCTTTGGTATACTATCTCTTATTTGTATTTACTAGCTGTTGCCCACGACTCTTACTGTGTGGACTATAATAATTCTAATATGGCTCACATTTGAAAAACATAACCCTCTATCTTAATCAGTCGGTTAATAAAAAGCATTTTCATTTATACTTATCTAAGCTTCAGTGAATCACTTGGTGATTAGGAACAGAAGCGCCCTTGGTAATTACGTTATTTCGCTACATACTTTTTTATGTCACAGGCAAAACCACGTGAAAAAGTTAGTATTTATCTAACCTATGTGCTTTTCTGATGTATAATCTATATTATTGGAAAGTTTCATCCAAATCTGTCAAGTAGTTTTTTTGTGAAAGAGTAACCAACATACATAAAACCACACACACATTCACAAACGTTCGCATTTAAAATATTAGTACGATTATATAATGTAATATTTTGAACCTGAGATAAATATTTCTTAATAAATTCGCTAGCATCTGCCGACTACTTTTTCCACATTGACTATTCGGCTAGTAGTTCCCAAACTAGCATTTGGAGGGCAGATCTAATTATTATCTAAAAATGTAACCCTTATCGGCCAAGCTGTTTTCCAAAGGGACTAAGGGACATATATTAATTTTTATTTAACAATAGCGAACCGCCTTCGCTTCGCTTCGGGTGTTATTTAAAAAAAAAATTATCTAGATTCTTAAATACTATGTCAATAGAAAAGATCATCAAGCTCAACATGTTTTCATAAGGCGCCATTTTCTCTTACTATTCTATCGGTCTCTTTGAGTTCCTCATGATGGAGACCAGCCACCAAAATAAATTATAGCCTGTGACCAGGTTTAATAGCTTCAAAACAAAAAAGAATTATAAAAATCCATTCAGTAGATTGAGAGATTAGCGTGTTCATACAAACAGACAAACAGACAGACATTAATTTTAAAAATCATAGAATTGCGTTCTATTGGTGTTTTAGCATCGCCCCCAATCAATTTTTCGGAAACATATTCAATGTACATCGAAACTATTTTTACTATATATATATATATTTTTTTTTTTTCAGAACCTCTTTGCTTACGGGGATGTTGATGATGTGGGTGTTGACGCGAAATTACAACATCCATTGGCCGTCGCCTACTGTGAATCAAATAAAACTCTCTACGTCGCCGATACTTATAATAACAAAATAAAGAAAATCGACGTTGGACCTCAAAAAGTGACAACAATTAACCCGACAATGATAGAAACAACGGACCCGGCGAAATTCAACGAACCCTCCGGACTGTCGGTCAGCCTCGACGGGAAGTACCTTTACATAGCTGACACAAACAATCACAGTATAAAAATACTAAATCTAGCGAAAAACATGTGCCAAGAGTTCAAAGTACGTCTTCCCGATGCGAAATTCGTTGAACCGGAAAACCTAATATTGTACAAAAACGACTTATTCGTTAACAGAAAATGTGGCAATCTAATAATTTACTTCAATGTTAACTTGGATGCTGATACGAAAAACGTTAAGTTTACACCGGGTGCGCCGCAAAATTGGTACGTTTGCGTTCGAGATGATAATAATAAGGACGTAACACTTGAAGATTTCGAATTCGTCGGTTGTTCTCACAAAGGCACAAAACTACCCGGACGAGTTGAAATGAAACTTAAGAACAGAACGGAGAAAACTCATTATCGCTTGTATATGAGTTTCCAAACGGCTCTCTGCGATGCTTTCGTGTGTTTTTCTCACACTTTCACGATACGATCGACGATCTTAGTAAGGGATTCGGTTAAAATGGTGGAATCTTATAAGATAACATGTAAAGTAAATCCGGTTAATCGTTCCGATAAATCCGAATCTGTTAAAACTTAATATTCAAAAATCTACCTCCAAATATGCATAAGCGAATAAATAAAAATAATTAACAACAATTAATATTCTGATTTTGTTATTTGTGTTAAGTATATATATAAAGTCGATTTACCTTGAAAGTTACCGTCTGCTTTCCATATTATGTTACAGAAATTGTTTTTTTTTTTATACTTAGCTAAAGAAGACTTCACAGAATTACGAAACTAATGGACTACTAATATATGCATAAAGATGAAATTAAAATGCTCACAAAACTAAAATCTAACAGCTATAAGCACAATATTTTTCTAAGTTTTAATTATATTTTTAAGTTGTTATGTTTTAACATTGCAAAATGCAAACTATACGTAATATGTGTATTATTTTATAATGAAAATATGGCTTAGTAACATGTTTTGTTTTATTATAATTATTGAAATAAAAATCCTCCAACAAATCAATGAATTATTATTTTTTTATTATAAAAATAGAAAATAAAATACTTTTTATTTAACGTATAAAGCATTCCACTCATTTGTTGAAAATCAGATTCTACCACCGGTTCCAAATCAAACCTCTGCCTGAGAAGAACCGGCGAAACAAACTCAGGAAGCTGTAATTTTTTTTAAAATTAAATAATGCAATTAATTTCCAATACTATCTTTTGCGTATATATTGACACAAGTCACACAAAAATATTGTCATATCGATGTCTCCTGCTGGAAGTACTGCGTATATGTTCTGAACATGTGTGATATGCAACAAACGTAATGGTTCCGTTTTTATTTATAAACACAAAATTACTACTACGGTACACTAAAAACTACAAAAAATATTAAATTCAGTTAACAATGCAATTATTTTTTTATTTTTCCCAAATAACTTATTTAAAAAAAGTAACAGACTAATTTATTTTCAACCAAATAATAGATTCTGATAATAATTAATAGAGTTTCAAATTTCAGACTTCAAATAAGTTGAAATCCTAAATCCGCAATAGGATTCATGAATTCAAAATAATGCAAATCTTGTAGGACTACTCATATAAAACATAAATAAACGTAATTTTTTACAAACTATATTTTCAATTTATTCTTAATGACATAAAAAAGAATAATCACATATTTCAGATTAAAGTTCTTAATCGAAATATACTTTATAAAATTTAAAAAGGAACTTGTAATTGAAGCAATCAAGTGTAATGTAACGGCCTATTAAATAATATGTGTATTAAAAATCTTTATACTTCTGAATTCCGAGAAAGGTGGCTTTGACATTTGTTACCAGGATACGAAATCTCGATGGAAACAACAGCAATTTATATGATCACGACCGTTTTGACCTCGCCAAATATTTCTCTTGAAGTAGTAATAGAATTGTTTCGCTTCTACGGATTTCACGCAGAAGCAATATTATATATTAAAGATAGCAAGGTTATAACAATTTTTTTATCATAATATATTTCTATAATCTTTAAACGAAACACTTTAAGACAAACTGAACTATGTATACCAGTGAACACAATATTGATACAAGAAATAGAAATATAATAAATACACAGGATAGAAGAAATAGTTAGTGGCAGAAATAGGTAGTGGTAGAAATAGTAACTAAAATGCTACTAGTCTTACTGCTAGGAAAATCTTTCCCTTTTTATAGGTCCCTCCCTTTAGGAGCTCAAACTATTCTCTAGTTCAGTATATGCATGAATTTATCATATTTAAAAGTAAACTATTAATCTGTATCTATAATAATTGCTTGTAATTAAAAACCTAATAAAGTATTTTTTTAATGAGTATGCTGAGTTGGCTTCATTGTCCTTGTCTGAAATTTAGGGGATAAAAGGGATATATGGATGTGTCTCCAACACGAAAAGAGGAACTTCCGATTAGGCTTGTGATATTGCCTGGCGGGCCGAAGCTCAACGAGAACGACTAACAAGTAACATTGGGTACCTACTTGTATATGCTAACTGCGTTGACAACTCTAACACCGTGATTAAGAATTGTGACGATCTTGTTTTTCTATAGCATTGCGTTATGTGGAGTGTAGATGTCGCTACAAACGTATAAAAAAAATGTATGTATATCGGAAATTGCTTAGAGTGGACATCCCAGGAAACCATTCACAAGAGGGCCTTTGTCCAATTTTGCTTACGACAAATTAATATATTTTTCTTAAACATCTATGATCATTTTCATAAGAATAATTATAATTAAGTCTTCCTATTTCATTTGCTAATTAACTAAGATTTACTATAACTTTCATTATAAAATAAACACATCGTAAGCAAAGACGTTCCATATCGTGTCTACATACAATACCAATTGTACAAATTAGGAGTCGACAAGGCTTATCGCGATAATAAGCTACATGATAATGGTTGCATAAAGGCCACAAGTTACCGTTTCAATATTGTTTGTATATATACATATATATATTTGTGTGTGTATGTGTATGTGTGTGTGTGTAAGTGTATGTGTGTGTATATGTGTGTGTGTATTTACGAATATAACCATATCAGTCGTACAGCAAGCGCATCCGATCAAAAGACCCTGATTATTAATAACACTAAGGTCTTGATAGTTCGCATCAATAAAAGCAGGAATTGGATCAGTGGCCTCTATCAGAGGCAACACAGGTCATAACTAAAGCATCGCTATAAAATATGTTTATAATTTAAAGTTAAAAATCATACGTCCATAATTTGTATAGACGTAGTCACGATAACTTCGATTGATTGACCTTTAATATATGCTTTATTTGAGCTATCGCTCGGAGCTTTTTAATTTTACGCAATATTTCATTTCAAGTAGTATTCCAAGATTAAGTACTAGAAATAATAGAGGTCGTTCACTGTGTAATACGCTAACCCACATACCTATTAGTATAAATTACTTTAAATCATATCTAATTACCTTGATAATATATTAGCGCTTGTGAACTGTCCGTTTGTTTGTACATTTTTTTTTAAATAATATAAAAATAATTCTTGTAAAAATCATAGGTTTTATATGTAGTAATGTTTTGCGACCTTTAGTTAACCGCAAACTTAGCGTTGTGGCAAAATGCAGTATCATTTTACACAGAGAATTATTCAAAAAATTCAGTGCTATCAGTCAGGTGCGAGATGGTCGGGCAAGCGGGCTAAGGTCGACCTAATCATTACAACCTCAATGTCCCAAAACAATGGCATCGTGGGTCGTCAATTAGTTACTTCTAGTTCGTGCTTCATAAACTGTATAAGTCTCTGTTTTAAGCGTGATTACTTTCGAACATTACGAATAATTATGATTAACAATGTACGAGTATGATGTTGGAAAGGATACTGTTTGAAGGATGAATGTGAACATCAATATTAGCGACAGTGATACATTTAAAATTCAAAATTTCTGTAGCTAGTAGAAGACTATATTATTGATGGTTAAATAATATTTTTTTTTTTTTTAAAGATATTCTTTATGTATATTGTGTAACTTTTTTCAGTGATATTACAATAAAAAGCTTGCATACGTTTTATTTACCATTTATTATCGATAAATGAATGCGATATATTTTATCAATACTTTACCGCTTTTAAAACGATTAATTATTAATTTTGCTGTATAAAATTATAAAAATAATAAAATCGTTTTCATTACCGGTCTCCAATTTAGATGGGTTTAGTGATGTATTGGAATTTTAAAAATTATTTATAAATATTGAATATACCTGTAAAATACCTGTGTTAAAAATAATAAAGCATAACGAATATTTTTAATGATGTTGTTACCAAGGAAAAAGATTTTCTATATCTTGGATCGTACATTAAGTTGTTTGCTTATATTTATTTGTTTGGTATGCGAAGCTTGCTTCTGATCATCACATTAATATGCAAAGAACAATTACGCACATTCTAGACAAATTTATATAAACATTAATTCCTTATACACATTATAATCTCTTAAAGTTATAAACTGCTATTAAAAGTTATTTTGTTCTTTTTTAAAGGCAAAAAGAAAATCACATTACGATATTTTTTTTATCATAGAATAGAACTACAATTTACAATACCAGTAAATAATTAATATCTTTAGATATCAGGTGGATATAGCTATGTGAATTGTTAGTAGTTATTCGGGGGTGTTATATTTTATAAAATATTATATTTATTCTCAAACTTGCCTATATATATATATCGTATATATGTATATATTTGACTGCCGCCTTGAAGGTAAGGCATCATGTGATGTTATGCAAATTTCATTATTAGAGTGAGTCGACGGATATAAATAATCGTGCCTGGCATCAAATTTTCATACATAAAATACATTTAAATTATTATGTAAAAGTTAATTGTTGTTTTTTGTATCAAAACAGGCTTCTATTGTGCGTACGAAATCATAGTCATGTGACCGGTCTTTTGTGTTAGTATATGGTTTGAAATCCGTAATTTTCGATTTGTAACCGAATTACATAACACTTATCATTGCTATATTTTACTAAATAAGACCATAATTTATTATTGAAATTCTCTCCCGAAAGCAGTAAATAACCAAAGTACCTACTTTCACAGACTATTTAGACAGTTGTGTGACTATTTTGGCAGTTGTAAAAAAAAAATAGAGTCGAATTGAGTACCTCCGCCTTTTTTTGAATTCGGTCAAACATTTGGTCCTACAAGCGTTCCAGAAATCCTGCAATGTCGAATTAAAAAGAAAAGAACAAGTTAGCAAATACTATACAGCATACAAGTATCACGCCTTGGGTCATCTAACCAATGCTAACACAAAAGAAACTGCTTGCCACACAATTTATACGATATAAATGTTGCAAGTTAACAACAGCACTATACTCACAAGGAAAATTCCAAATATTTTTCTATTAATTACCAATGGATATCAAATTAAGTAACACATAAATATAGTCCATTATTAAAGTTTATCGTATTTTTGTTTTATTATATTTAAATATATTTTTTATTTGATACAAGTATCTTGATTGAAATCGTTTTTACGATTTAATGTTGGATTCTTAAATTTTAAAGTCGCATTTTAGATATATATTCGTACTGTAGGAGCCGTAGGACTAGGATGCTTAATAGCTTAAGAAAATCTCTAAAGAAAAAGTCCCCTGACTCCCGAATAAAGCGAATTCCCTTTTCCATGGATAGGCAAAGAAGGTTAGAGCGGGCAAACAGGCAGGAGGATCACGCAAGGAATAGGATCACCGACGCCCATGAACATCTGCAACACCAGAGAACATGCAGGTGCGTTGCCGGCCTTTAAGGAATTTTTGGCGGCTTACTATCTATCACGCGTGAAACGATTTATACAGAAGATTTATTTTATTACAAAGTCCGCGAAAGAAAGCTTTAGAATTGACGATTCTTATGTTCTATTCAGGATTTGGACTAGAGGTACATTGAGAATAAATATTTTTATATAGACTTCTTATCATTCTTACTTAAGTTAAACCATAGGTAAGTATTGTTTCAAATTATACAATCGCAATTTATTGAACAATACCTTTCCCATGAAGAACACAATAAGTAACGTTTGGCGATTGTTCTTTGAGAGGACAACAAATACAAATAAACAAAGAGGTACCGATTGAAAGATAAGTACCCTCTGCTTAATTAATGGTATTTTATGATTCACTAGATGATGTCAATTACCTGACATTAAGCCTATATATATATGTCTTGCATAATCTGTATGTAATTGGATTATTATTAATTACTGTTATTATAATTGCCCTACAAACATTTGTTCTAATGAAAACATCATGCATATCATTCTTTATCATAATATAGTTTCAACACACTTGTGAATACATTTTTTAGTGATATGAAGATTTTTGTGAAGTTGGATTTTGGTTTTAATAATAGGAATGGAATAGGAATGATTAAAAAATAAGTAAGTAGTTATTAAGAGGATAAAATACTTAGAGTACTTATTTTAACTTTATCGCAGTGTATGTTTATATTTATAATAATGCAATTTTTAAAAAATCTAAATAAATGTTACTAGCGTATATATATACGCGTTTGTATATTTATTTGATTGTCTATATCATGATATTTGAATTAAGCAAAATTACATAGTGCTAAATATATATTCTAATCACGCGTTTTGAGAACTTCGGTTACATCCCTGATTTAGCCAACCCGTATTTTTTAGTATTTTATATATAAACAACTAGTAAACAACATTAAAAGTATATTTAACATTTTGTTTACTAAAGAAAAGCGAGAAGTTAGGAACAGAAAGCTTAAGAGTTAGAGAAATAGAAGATTCATAAAACACATTGAAATAAACAGTACAACTACTGGATACTTCACGTCAGTAATCTGTGTCAGTTATATGGTAGATTTCTCCTTACAATAACGGAATTCAATGTGAAAATCAACAGGTTTATTCAATTTGTATATATAAACTGAACATATTTATTATTTCAGAATCAATAAAAATATTCTATGTGCGTTACTTTCGAGGTTTTTCTTTTTCCTACAATGTATTGCGTAAGTTTATGCATAAGGTCGCCAAATCCTTTTTAGCCGTCTGTCCCGCAAAGCGTGTGTATTAGCATACAATCCTATGATCATATATTTAAATATACCTATTTAATAACAATGTATGCCATTAACAACCTCTCGGCGGGTGCTGGTGTGAATTCCACCGCCACGTTTCGATTTAACTGATAGTATTGTTTAATTTAAATTAAATACCTTTTTGTGTACATTTTATTTCATTTTATCTTTATACTCTTTTTTAAAATACTACTGCTTTTCGGTACATGAATGACTGTGATAAGGCCTTAATACGACTTTCCTTTTCTGCATCACATATAGGCCTATATAAAAAAACCCTTAAATTGAGATACATGTGTACAAAACACTCTTTTTTTTCTGTTATGTGTACGGCTGATAGCCCTATTGGCCTGTGCAGCTCCACCGGGTTGGGGGCCGAGCATGAAAGCTCGGCTGATTATGGGACTTTGACTGC
>JAOPTZ010296372.1:0-10224 GCA_027564475.1 Doxocopa laurentia | reverse complement strand
TAGTAAGTGAAAAAACGTAAAATAAAGCTTTAAATGAATAAATTTAACACATATAGCTGAAAATAAATTGAACTTACTACAATATTTAAAAACTAAGCTTCTGACATAAACAGATGAGTGTTTGTCTATTATGTGATGACATGACAGTATCATAGACTAACTGATCTTTAATCTCTATTTGTCTCTATTACAGGCTACATTTACACTATATGTATATATTATATATATACTATATGTATATATTATATTGCGAATTTGGACCTTCAAACAATAATGCAACGCCACAGACTGTAAAAAAAGTCATAAATTTGAAAAATAATGAAGAAAAAATATTAATTAAAAAAATACATTGAATAACATTTTAAACTTATAGTAATCATAGATAAGCGGCGTGTATATATATAAACGAGTTGGTATGTACCAAGACTATGTTTTTTAAGTTTTAGTAAAAAGCTACAAATTTACTATGAAATCCTAACGACATTATTTGTATACCTAACGAAGCACATTTTAGCATGAACCTATACAAAAGGGGTTGGCTTCTTTGAAGTGGCTAAGGCCATTAAAATCGCACTTTTCATTTTACACGCTATATTTCACTCACCTCATTAGGATAGGACCCCTTTTTTATGATTCATCGCCCACCCTGCACTGCACTTAATGTGACTAGGCAGCTCCAGCCAATGCCCTAAACAACAACAAACAAGATGCTTCCCTGGCTCTTTCTCTTCCCGAAAAATAAAAATATGTCCAACAAGTAAAAAAGAAGGAAGATGAGGTAAACCATACTTATCCTTGTCTAGTCAAAAGAAACAAAGAGACAGACAGGGAGCCCCATTTCTTTTCTCTTTTTTTTCGATGGACACATTTTCAAATATCTTTCCTATTACTGTATATAGTATCATAGCTTTATGATAAGCATATTATCTTGTTGACACTTGACATTGACATTTAAAATGTTTATTTTAGGTTATTTAAGTAGTGAATAGGTTATATCTTTTAACTACGAAAGTGCTCTATATAAATACTTAATAAAAAATAATGTAAACAGGAACATGTCGTTACTGGCAGTAAACGATGGAATTATTGTGGCCGCAAAAGAAAATTGTATTGATTGTTACGACTATTCGAATCATGAATTCCTGGAGTTTAATTCAGAGTCTTTATCACAAGAAAATGAAATAATTGTCGATATTGTTATATCACCAGATAAAAAATTACTTGGAGTATTATTATCGACATCTAAAAGGTTATTGATATACGAGTTACCTCACTTGAAACATGTCGAAAGCTTTGTATTACCGCGGAGTGCGAGTAAAATAAGATTCGACTGCCACAGCAAGAGTTTACTAGTAGCAGACAAAACAGGAGACGTTTTAATTTTCGAAATTTCTATAGAAGACAAAGGTACTAAAGTGCTAGGGCATTTGAGTATGTTATTAAATGTATTGCAAACTCATGATGGTAAATATATAATATCATCTGACAGAGATGAAAAGATTAAAGTATCTTGTTATCCTAATGCCTATAACATTCAAACATACTGCCTAGGTCATAAGGAGTTCGTAAAGCACATTGAAATCTTACCTCACAATACTAAATATCTGACAAGTGCTTCTGGAGATGGAACTGTTAAATTTTGGAATTACATCAGCGGAAAACTCTTATATACTCTTGATACTTATAATGATATTAAAAACAATGACAGCCTTAAACAATTGTTCAGTGAATTGATGGATGAAGAGGGAATTGAAATAAATAGTTTACCTATAGTAGACTATACAATTACTCAGATGACTGAGTGTTCTAGCCTTATAGCTGTTACAATTCATTCTTATATGAAAATATTAGTTTATAATTTAAAGTTTGATAATGAACAGTTTACCCACAGTCTTGTTGCAGAGTTGCCAATAGAAGATTTTCCTGCTTCAATAAAATTCCATAATTTATTATTTTATGTTTATGATAATGTGAATTTAAAAATCTCACAATATAAAGTAATGACTACCAATAATGATATATACATAACTTTTGACAAACATATCAGAATATTTGAAAATATGAAAGTTAAAACGAATGTAAACATTAATAACAATTCCATTAAGCAATTATTTAAAAGAAAATTTGATAATGTTCAAGAATATAAAGAAAGGAAAAAATTGAGATTAAAAAAGCCTTCAATTTAAATCGTTTTATAAATATAAACAGACCAACCCATTTCTTTGTTTTATTTTAATCAACTCACTCATTGTTTTAATTTCTAACTTGTGTTTACAACAAATTAATAAAACTAATTTTGTATATTTTATTATAAAATCTTTTTAAGTGATATATTTAAAATATCAGCAGTATCATGTATCAGAAATCAGCAAACAACAAAAATTCACCTTAACTCAAGTTGAAATTCTAACTACTAACTACTAAAACGGGAACTAGAATTTAAATAGTTAAGTAACTTTTCTTAACTGGGGTTTCTTAAGGACAAAACTGAGTATATGACTTAACTTTATCAATTTAAAGGATGTTGAGTCATCCTAACAATATTAAAAAATCAAAAAGATTCAGCAAAATGACAATTATTCAGTTATTATTAATTAAAGTAAGTAGAATTTAGAATTGTATTATAAAAATATCTCCAAACCCTTTAAAGTAAAATAGTACTTTCAATTTGAGACACAGAATTCTTGAGTTAACTCAATCATCAAGCAACCTAAAAAATGTGGAGCATGTAATAAATTAAATTCATTTATAACCAGGTAATTATTTATTACAGATTGAACAAAAAAAAAAATGAAGTGCAAGTCTTATATGTTGTACAAAAATAAATGAAACCTAAGATGAAGTTTCAACATTAAGCTAACAAGATATGCTAAGCCATTTTTTTAATATTTACTAACAGAAAGCTAAATTACAATATCACATTTTTAATTAAAACACAACAAGATTATCATAAAGTGATATCTGATATTAAGTTTTTAGAGCTCTAATGAAATTCATACAACTTAAACGTAATTATTATCAATAAAAACATATTTTTACAGTCACTATAATATCTAAATGCAATAAATACAGTTGGGCCATTTCGATTTATCTTGATTTAAGCACATTAGCAAAATTACGGAGTTGAGAGCCAAGGCTGTCGATTTCATTCAATACACTGTCCACTTCATTCTTAAGATCCATAAGATCGGGTAAATTATTGCAATCAGGCACATTTAAAAGAGTCGTAAATATTTTGTCCCATAGGCTATTTTTCATATATCTGGAAAATTTTACATAATGCATTTAATATTTTATTTAATACTACTGACTAGCATTTGGTTGTTGTTTAAAGTAAAAGTATTTTTTTTAATAATAAATAAATTTAAATAATATTTTTTTTAATTTACCAACTCAGGAGTTAAGAGTAAAGTAATATTTTTAGATTTGTGTGATGTGAAGCGGGCGGGGGATGGGAAGTAACAAATATAAAAAATTAAATAATCGCATATAGTATGATAAAACACTCTTTAGAAATTAAAATTAGCAAAAAAGTAAGTAAATATGAATTTGTTAATTACCTGGGAAGTTTTTTGTCTATATTCCATTGTCCTAAACGGTTAGCTACTTTCATGTAGCTACCCATAAGTATAACATGGATTGTACCAGCAAGACAGTACAAGTCTGTTTGATAAGTCCATGGTTTTCCTTCCCTCATTTCCGTACATGTAAATCCTTCAGTCGCAATTAACTAAAAAAATATAGAAATACATATTATCAAGAAGGGCCTTGATTAGATTTTGTTTTTAAACCTAGGCATTATTTTTTTTCAGTGATGCAGTATGGCATTTATGTTATGATTTGTTTGCAGTGGGAATTTTAATGTTACTTAACAAAATAAAGATATAATTTTAAATACTTACTTCCCTAAAAGTAGTATTATCTGGGAATAACGACATATCAATAGCACACCCAAGATCAATCAATTGTAATGATGGAGTCCTCCATTCCTGTGTTGGTCTAAAATAAATATAAATATTATATAAATATTTTGTACATTTTTTGTATCACAACTTTTATTAATATTAATATTATAAACTTACATTTTCATTAGCAAAAAGTTATCTGGTTTTATATCAGCATGAATAATTTGCGCTTTATGTAGGTAGTGTACAATAGAGAGCATTTCTGATGTCAATAGGATAACAATAAATTCGTTTATACATTTGGATGTAGCAACTCTGACTTTGTTCGCAACATCCAATAAGGATCCGTAGCGTGAATATTCTGATACAAATAAACTTGCATTTTCTCCTATGAATGCTGTGGTTATATCCATGTACCCTGGAAGCTATATAAACAATATGTTAAAACAAAAATTTATTTAACTTATTTAATAATACGATTTTGAAATACTACCATAAAAGGATCCTTAATCCTGGCTTTTATTTCTTGACAAATATAGAACTCCCATGGCCGACTTGGTTTTTGATATTTCACAGCTACTGACTTGTTATTATGTAAGTCTAAACACAAAAATACTGCTCCATAATTGCCTTTCCCTAATTGTTTGTCTACTGAGAATTTAGTATGCCCGACACTCATTACAGTGGCTAACTGCAATTTCGGTATAGATCTCACTTCCACATACCCATCTGCATGTGTTTTATTCGGGAATTTAACATATTCTAATAACGACGCTAGTATTTTTTTATTAAATGGATCAATGACTTTTGGGAATTCAATATCAGCTGGTCTCGGAATATCACTTGTTTCAATTAAAGATATTGAGTGTGAAGACTTAAAAGCGCCACACTCCATTGAGTTTTCACTATCAATGTCCATCCCATATCCATCTGACTGGAAGTCGGACTGACGTGAATATACTGATGAGATTCTACTTTCTTTACCCACAGAATCTCTGCTGTCTTCTGATTGGATCTCTACTCTATGCTCGAAGTCTAATTGCCTTTTGGAAATATCCTTCTGTTTCTCAATAGAATGGGATATTTTAGCGGATTGAATCGGTGTAGCTGTTTGAGCCGTCATTCCATCTTTACTATCGGTATCAGAGAGGCCAGACGACGGTGGAACTTGAGCTTGTTCAGGACTTGATACATATAAATTTTTATGCATTTTCTGAGATATACTAGGGCTGTTAGTAAATTTAGGTGTATTAGCGTTATCTTTGGGTTCATTTCTGTTAGATATGAAGTTTAGGAATTGATTCGAAAATCCTATATCCGGAGACTTCTGTCCCACTTTTACATTATGCTGATCATGCCTTACATTTCTTAATACTGAATTGTTCGGACTCTTATTTGCTGATAGTTTCTGAGACTGGGCACTTGAACCATTAGTTACATTTTTATCCGCTTCTCGTTCTTGGCTTCTCATAGGTATATCCACAGTTTCTTGTCTAACTTGGTCAGCGTAAGTATTTTGGACCATATTAACATCCATTGTATTATTACGATAATTACTTTGAGAAGGTTGTGGGCTTTGATATATTTGAAATGGCTGATTACTTGCAATCGTATTTCCGTAAGGTGATTGGCTACTTTCTATACCTTGCTTAGGAACTTGTCTGTATGGGCTGTGAGTAGCATTATTATAGTTAGTATTATTCGAATTTTGATTTTGGTTTGAATAAACATTGGGGCTATACTGGTTCTGAATGTTGTGATAATTTTGTTGATTAAAGCCTTGATTATTAGTTGGTACTTGGTTAGATCTCTGGTAGTACATAGAATTTTGATACTGGGTCTGATGTGGAGGGCTTTGGAAGATTGCTGTGGGCTGGTGTTGTTGACTAGCGTAAACGTGCCGTTCGGCTTGATTGGCATAGTGAAATTCCTGACGACCTGCATACCCCTGAGGACTCATCATGGGATGCCCTGGACTAGTAACGGGGGATTGGTGATATACCATTTGATTGGAATAAGTAGGACTTTGAAAGCCAGCTGGTACTGAAGGGTTCATTTCATGAGGACTTTGTACGCTCGGGTGTTGAGGACTGTGATAAGCATTAGGATTTGGGCTTCCATATCCTTGAGGTTGCTGATGTGCCATTAAATGATTATTAGAATATCCCTGTTGATAATTATAATTTTGATAATGACCATGCATTGATCTTTGAGGTGAATACCCACTATAGTTTGATGGTAAAGGTTTTTGGTATTGGTGATCATGAGACTGGTAAGGCACTGAAGTGGACGGCGGAATAGCTACTTTATTTTCTGTTTGTTCTCGTTTTTGTTGGTACGTTCTGGCAAATTGGCCATTAGGAAGTCTTGCTTGTGCTGACATAGAATTTCTTTTTGATGCTGTATTTGGTTGATTTGGATCGTGATTATTATAAATAGAATCAAAATTAGTTGTATAACCAGTAAAATTGGTTCTTGTTGACTGGCCCGACGAACTAGAACCTGATTTACTGAAAATAGAATGTAATTAAAGTTTTACAATACATTTATCATTAAACATAGCTGGTGCGGTAAATCTCCCCTTTTTTATTTTTATGGTAGTATTTCTGAGAACAAATCACAGACTCGTGGCAGTGAAAACAGAAACTAAATAAGCCAAAACTAGAATAAGTTTTAGATGAAGAAGAGTTTTGACTTCATACAATAATATATTTAATTTTTAAGGACATATACAAATGTTTTACGTGAAATATACGACGCGACTATATACCTAGTTGATAAACCAAATTGTTAACACTTTAAAACTATACCGACAGCAAAAAAGAAACATAATTAACTTAGCCAACTGCCTCTTAAGTATAAACTATGAGTTTTCATGGATACTTAAGAGTACAGTTACTGAAATATTCATAAATCTACATGTGTTTTATATTAGTGGAGACAAAAAATAATAATATATAAAAAAATATTCATGAGTGTGAACTTAGCAGAAATCAATAACATTTTCAAATCTAAAAAGTAATAAGTAAAAAATAAAACAAAATTTGCATTTAATTCAATTTTGTAATTATTTATATTATATACCAACTTTACTCATATATTTTGTAATTAATTTGTCTGCCAAATTTATATTTATTTATGATTTTTTCATAAACAAAGAGTTTTGGCATACAGAATGAAATCTTTAGCTGTTTGTTTGGTTACACCAAAAAAAATATAAATTCTTCATAGAGTTATTAATACACAAAGTAGTTGAGCCATAAGGAGGCCTGTCCAACAAATAATATAAGCTCCCCCTTATAATATAAGCTCCCCCTTATAATATAAGCTCCAGCTTCCCAGCTGTGAGACCCATACTTATCCTTGTCTGGACGAACACATTTTATTAGACTAGCCTCCCTACTCTAGTATATTATCTCTATGAAATTCTTATGTATGTAAATAAGTACACAGGCGCATACATTTTTTTATATAAATGTAATTGTGACCATCATAAAGGTTGTTGCAATATAAAAATAAAATTTGACAAAATAAAGGACCGACTTTTGTCTCATTGAATAGTATTGTAAATTCGAGTCTTGTTGAAGCTCAATTGAAATTTCCAGTTTTTCCTAGTTTTCTCCTAGATCCCGTTGTCACAACTGAACCAAATTAACACGGGGCCAAATGAAAGCAATAGCTTTCAAATTAAACAAAAATCATCAAAATCGGCCCACGCAATTCGAAGTTATAAGGCAACAAACATCGAGTTTTGACGGAATATTCAACTGAAAATTTCAGTTTTCTCTAGTTTTCTCTTAGATCCCGTTGTCAGAAAAAAACCAAAAAAAAAGTGGGATCAAATGACGAGCTAGACCTTTCAAGTAAAAAACAAATTTTCAAAATCGGTCCACCCAGTTCAAAGTTTCGAGGTAACAAACATAAATAAATAAAAAAAATTACAGTCCAATTGAGTACCTCCTTCTTTTTTTTAAGTCGGTCAAAAACCAGATAAGTTTCTGAAATAGGGAGTTCTGCCGCACCATATAAGATAAATTATTTGTTAAATCAAACTAACCTATTATATTCTCTAGTTGCTTCCATAATAACAGAAAGCCCTCCACCTTGATTATCTACAGTAGCATGTTGGTCTGTTGTTTGTCTAGAACATTCGTCCCTTTTATTGCTCGCTTGATCTGACTGTTCTATAACACTTTCGTCCATTGCAAATTTTGGCACAGAGGCAAATTTGCTGGATTGATCTATTGAAATAGTTGGTTTCTTAAATTGCGACATGTTTGGAGTACTTGCATCCTTTATATTAAAATTGAAAACTTGAGTACATGATGGTTCTTCATAGTACGCAGTTTTATTCACCTGAAATAAAGTCCTTACTTTACATTATTACTACCTAAAAATTGCATTTTATTTATTGTTTAAATATCTTTAATTTTAATTGAGAGAATGAACTAACCCAATTGCTTATGAGCTTAAAAGGAACTGCCAAAAAATTTAATGAATTATTGTATGCTTGTATAACGATTACATTTATTTATTTAATTAAAATATCATGTTCTATTTTGGAATGTTAGTTTTTCTTACCGGTTGTGTTATAGCTTGAGGCACATTAAATTTATTTGCATTCTCTTTATCTTCAGGAAAATTTCTAACATCAGTCATCTCATAATTTTTCTTCGTATTAATAGCCATTGTCATTGATCTATCTTCATGAATATCAAATTTAGGCACATCAAATTGTTGTACTACGGGCTGCACTATTGATGGTTCTGCTACAATAAAAAAGTATTTATAAAAAAAGTCTAATTAATAGACAAAACTACACATATATAAGACTAAATAACAATAGTACTAATTTCAACTTTGACTCCATACAAATCCTTCGCAAAAAAAGTAATAACATTTCGGAAGTGTTAACTTTTATAATTATATTAATTCTTGATTTATGTTCTTTTTTTTTTTAAATTAGAATATTTTCATATATTTTGGTATTTGCATTTTCTTTTTTTTTTATGCAGTTTAATTTTTAATAATCACTACATTTAACCATTTTGTATTTAGACTAGACTAGACTGAATATGTATTAGTAAATAAAAAATATATATCTGTATAAAACTTTACCATTATCATTAAAAATGTTTCTCAGCTCCCAACGTGCTTCTTTAGTGTTTACAGTAACTGAATCGCCAAGAAGATTACTCATAAGACTTCGGTTGAATTCCTCCATCAAATTATTCCTAGCAAAGTTTGTATTTTCATTTCTAAACTGACCATGTGCACTTTGTGAAGCTATTTGATTCTCTTTATTTGTTTCAGAACTTTCAGGTATTTGATTTTCATCATTTTTTTTAGCAGACATTTCGCTGACTTCATTTGAATCTAGGTTAACTAATACTTTTGGTTCACCGGGCGAATGCATGTTTGTAACTTTAGTTACATTTTGTAAAGTAGGCACAGAAAGTGGCATTAGTTGTGCCATATGATCTTGCTCTGTATCTAGAGCACAGTTTGCTAACGTCTCCAAAGCACTACACTGTGCAAGAGTTTCATTAATATTCTTATATGTTTCCTTTTCTATCTCGACATTTTCTGCTTTCATTTCTCTTTTGAAACTATATTTTCTTGATCTTATTTCTTCTAAACTGTATTCTTTATCATTAACATATACCTAGAAATCAACGAACAAAAATTATTTGAAATTTATAAATATTTTTCTGTATACATAGTAATACACTATTTTGTAAATAAATACAATTATATATTATGTGCAATCATATCAATGAAATAGCATTCTTAAGATGTTTTCTATATAACAATATTTATACAGTACATAAGTGACATAAGGCATACATTTTTAAATGTATCACAATTAAGTTTCAAATGTTTCCAAAATATCATCTACCAGTTAATTATTGGTCTCTAATTTTTAATTGTTTTTAACAGTTACATTTTTAAAATACAGTGAAACATACCTCTGTTTTATTATAACATGGTATTTTTGTTGGGTCAACAGGATCAGGTACACATAGAGGCACATTAAATGTTAGATCATCCACACAGTAGGGCAAATGCTTTGATGAAAGCTTTAATTCATCATCTGCATCTTCATAAGCTAGAAAAAAAAACAAAATATCGTACTAAGTATGTATACAATTTTGTGATTGCCTATCACTTTTTTTTTTTCTGTAATGTGTCTTGCTGTTAGTCCTAGCGACTTATACAGCGTCACCGGTGAGGGGGCCGAACATGAAAGCTCGGCTGGTTATGGGATTTGACAGCCCTCGCGGGGCACAAGTTGAATCCGTCTCGAGGGTTCCTCCTG
>JAOPTZ010296265.1:0-10225 GCA_027564475.1 Doxocopa laurentia | reverse complement strand
TTATTTTTTATTGTCCGTCTGTGCGGCTTTCACGCAAAAACTACTGAACTGATGAAACTTTTCAGTTATATAGCTGAGTCCTCGGCAACATGTAGACTAGAATAAGAATAAAATGATTGACGAAAATTAAGGTAACAGCTCTAATTTTTTTACTAATTGTAATACAGAATTAACAAAAACAAAATCTTTAGGTCCTAACTAATATTAATTGTCTGTAATTCGTTACCTACCAGTTATTAGTAATTAATTCTAAGTAGGTTTGCATAATACCATCATCTTATAAAGCTATTTTTTTGTTTACCATAATATTTTAATTAATAGAATTCTTTAGCTAAACTGTTGATTCTTAAACGGAATGAGCTTTAAACGCGGACTTTCACAACTTCTAAACATTAAACATATTTATTTTTCTTTTGCACAATTTAAGTTACAACACTTGTTCGTAATAACATTCTTTACGTTACGTTATTGTTTCAGGAAGAATTTCTAGATGCCAGTGAAGATGATATCGTGTAAGTATACATATTTTATATTTCTTTGTTATTTTATATTAAGTACTGTACAGTGTACTGCTAGGCGCAGCGGTAGCGAGCCTGCCTTAAGCATCACAGGTCGAGGTTCGATTTCCACACGGGACATATGTTTGTACATACCATACAATGCATGTGTGGTCTGGGTCTTTGTGATTGTGTGTGTGTTTCCGGACTCACAACCTAACATTGAGATCCTATTGCGGGCCGAATGTGTAGCGTTTAGAAATGGAAGATATTATCGAGCTATTTATTAATATTGTAATGCTTTTCAATAGCAATAAATCTAAATCATAATATAAAAACTATTATGACCTTCGAACAATTTAAAAGCATAAAAAAAATCCTGTTTCATCTTTTAAAAATACTTCACGCTCTTTTTGTATCATGATCACATGATGTAAAGCAAAGTTTATAAAAAATAAAAATTAACCAGTCTGCAATAATCTTTATGTACATGCTAACTGGCCGCCCAGACTTTGTCCGGGTATATTGTACCGTTTTATTGCGTTTACCCTTAGAGTTTTGGAGACCGTTCTTGGATCTCCTATATCCATACAAATATTAGGTGAGACAATTTTTCCATATCAAATTTTCGATTCCGTTGATTCCGTTTCTATGATAATTTGAAACACATTGATCCCATACAAACCTTCTGACGATAAAGAACACATAAAATAAAGATTTAGTCCGAACGAATATAATATATATATCCGAATATATATATATATATATAGATTATAAAGTATCTGTTATCAATTTACTATTTAATTCTATATTTAGATTATACATAAATGGCGTTTAGAAGATTCAATGCCACCTCGTACCTCCCAACCCTTCAAAATAATATTAATCTGGAAAATCTAAATGGAATGTTTTACAATTACATTCTGATATTATTAATTTCAAATAAGCTCTGTCCATCTGTTAACAATCTTGATAACTGAAATATATTTATTTGATTACGTAATTTTAATAAAGGCTGAATTGAGAATTTCAAATTTTATTACAGAATATGAATGTTGAATTGAAATAAAATTTTAACCGTTTACCGTTACCGTACCTTAACCGTAACTGGGACTACACACACAAAATGCTAAAAGGTAAACACAGTACTATCTCTGTTACCTTTCGTTCCATAAAGTATTAGCTCTGGAAGTTTACACATCCTTATTCTCCTTTTTTTCTTCAACCATGAAAGACTACTGGTGTAGCAAGACTCTATAGACTATTGCAATACCTTACACCTTACCATCATGACAGTAATCATCTTACCATACTATATAAATATTATAAAGCTTAATAGCTTATAGCTTAGCTATACATACTATTAACGTTTGTACATAACGTAAGAAAAGGTTTCGGCTTAGGAACGAGATGTAATGATAATATATACTATTATTATTCATATATTTTTTTAATAATAATCACAGTAATTGCGGTGTCTGTCTTTGTCTAAAACTATTAATAATTCATTTTCAGACTTGATAATTATAAATCTGTTTATTAATAAAATAATCTTTATTCATTCCTTAATTCAATCAATTTTATCATCAAAATAAATAACAAAAAACCATCCTATAATTATGAACAATTCCATTTTTGTTCTCACGGACTGAGATTATAATATAGTCAAAAATATAAGAAAAAGGATAATTTGTTCGTCTTTTTTGTTAAGCTTGACTTTTCCGAGGTTAAAATAATTTAACATATAACGCATTTTTAAAAACGGATACATACAATTATATTGGCTTGTTTTACATAAAGAGATCCATACACTAGATTAAAATAGAGTATTCCCCTAATATTAACCACCGTAATTGCTCAACGGGACCTCCCTTAAGCGCCACAGATTGTGAATTAAACTCCCACTGGGGACGTATGTTTGTATTGACCATACAGGGACGGGTTTATAATTGTGTTTGCGTGTGTTACCGGGACCTAACACAGGAGTATTCTAGTGGACAAAGTTGAGTATGTAGAGGTTATTTTATTTTAATATTGAAGTGTTTAGCCTTTTAATTGTTGAATTTCATTGCTTATATATTATGATTAGATTCGAGTTAATTTGTAATAATAACTACTAACATTTTAAATGAATGTAAGTTTGTTTGTTGTTCACATGTTCTAAGAGGTATTATTATATAGGATACTTTTATTAAAAAAATATTGAAGCAAACATAATTGTTGACAATGTTGTATGTTATATACCAGGATTACAAGTAAGCTATGTAGAATTACTAACTTTAGCACGTGCTTTGCCTGTAATACTACATAGGTTGTAACGCTATAAAGTAACGTAATAGCATCGGAAACTCGGGAGCCGTAAATAAAATAAAGATTATCCAGACAGAATCTCCCACGCGGACGAAATCGCGGGTACAGCTAGCAATTTAAAAATTCTTTTCCGCTTCCGTTTTAAATTTTTGTTGAAATTTAAATATAATTATTTTACGAATGCTGTATTACCTCTTAGATTATTTGTATTGTAATATATATTTATTCACTAAATAACATTACTTAAATATATAAATATATATAGACCAAAAAACATAAAATTTTAAGTATATAAAAATTAAAAAGTCATCTTTAATCATGAAATAATGAATACATATGACACAAATAAGTAGACATTTCACCACAATATTTTTTTTTTAAATTGTTAGTTGAGAATAAGATATGATCTTAAGTGTCTCGGCTCAAATAACCGTTTCAAGTTGCATCTCGTGTATTTCCTTCCTGCTTTTACTTTTACATAAAAAGTAGCTATTGCCCGTCCTGGATATTATTGATATGGCTTATATTGACAAATAGTAGGTTTTCTATAGGAAAAGTTTTTGTAAGACATTGTTTTTAAATATATCTTAAAAGGTTGAGGCAGCGCATATTGCGTAAGCGTTCCGGAAGCCTATTTTCGTAAAACGCGCATATTGCGTAAGCGTTCCGGAAGCCTATTTTCGTAAAACAATGAAATTCTAGGAAAAAGTGAAAAAGACACGCCTAACGCGCTGCAAATACCATTACCGCCATGAGAAATACACATTCAAAATCTTGAATTATCAATACAAATCAATAAAAACATAACATGTTCCGTGCGGGAATCGAATCCACGTTCTATGTGGCTTAAGGCAGGCTCCCTACGGCTGGGCCACAACTTCGTCACAGGAGGCACACTTTCGACGATCTTGTCTTTAAATGCATTTATCTGTTGTTTTTAGAAATGTACAAATGTGTGGTTGTGCTTGTGTTTCCATAACCACAACACAGGGTTCATTTACCAGTAGTTTGTAGCGTATATATTAATTTATAAAATACACTGATTCAACAGCCTCGATGCGCCATCCGTAGACCTGCATAAAGCCTTAAGTGACTGTGAAACAGCCGTGAACCTATTCTTCAACAACCAAATCGAAGAAGCATCGGCTATTATGAACCCATGGTGAGTTGATATTAATTATATTTTCTTTATTATAATATGAATCGCATTTAACGTCTCAATATATCATGTATTACAAGTTTATTTAGGTATATATATTTATGAATGCTCTTTAGTTAAACAGAGTGCTGTGCCAAACGAGGCTTTGTAACTGATAGGTGATTAAAACACGACGTGTGGTAGGAAGACCGAGTACATTGAATTATTGGAAAATTATGTTTAAATTGTGATTGTGTCAAGTTATGAAAGTTCAATCGAAGCAAACGAGTAAATTGATATTTTATAACTTTATTACACACGTTTATCAAACGCGATCAATGTATTGTAGGAAGGAAAATTCTCTTTACCACGCTCATGGTGCGGCAATATTCGAGTTCATACCGGCCGTGTTGACTCTCGATCCGGCACAAATCCAGCGAGCGCATGCGGCTCTACGCCATACTTTCACAATATGCGCCCGTTTGCGCAGGAACTATAACTTTGTACAATCAATTGGTGCCATCATTAAAAAGGTACGTTTTGTATTTTTTTTCTAATCGAAGTAATCATTTTGTTACAATTAGGAAACAGATATAGATCGTAGTGACATGCCGTTGGAGACTGAACTAGATATTCTTATCTAGATTCTGTAATAAGTCTGTGACTTATTTAAATCTCAGTCATCAGTTTTCTTCCTATACTATTAAGATTTTTTCTTTTAAACGTAAAAAAAATGGACGATAGCTTAAATTTATTTAAGTTGCAGTAAAATGTAATTGGGTGGTTGTAGTTTTTTTTGTAGATTGTGACTTTCCAATCATAATCTTCACACTTTCGTCTTTCCGGACTCCCGACACAGGCCATATATCCTAGTGGGAGCCGTTGAAGGTGTAGCGTTTAAAATTAGATCAATTAGTTTGTGATAAAGTTTACAAAGGTGCTATATATCAATTATTTATGTATGATTGGTATAATTCAGCCAAATTATGGGGGATATACCGAGGAGGAGGCTCACGCGGAGCTCGTGCATGCGGAGGCTCTGCTACTGTATACTTGCCTCACTAGTCTTGAAGGGGAGGAAATGGCGAGTTTCGTCCGCGCCTCTATACGCATCAAGGCCTCGTTCAACGGCTACAGGTATCAAATCTGAACACATAAAACTTTAACAATTACAATGATATTTAATTTAATAATTGATAAAACATTAAGTAAAAAAACTATTTATTAAAAAGATAATCTACTAAAGTTCGCATTAGCATCTCAGGTGTGTGAGTTGATAAGACTTAATTATATGTGATCATGAGAGAAAAAAAAAACAGCAACAGACAAAAAGTTAGCTTTAACTAAAGGTCGTGGTTTCATATGGGAAAATTCTCACAGTGTTCAAATTGTGCTTAAAATTAACCTTCTTATAAGATAAGGTAAACGTCGCATAAAATTCTAAGACATGATATATACGCCAATGTAACACGAATCTTATCCTTCTTTTGATAGAAGAATACGCCTTTACTCTGGATAATTAGGCTTAATTCTATAAATATAAAAGTTGTATGAAAACTTATAGGAACTGCTTAAAAATATTGGAAAAGAAAGAATGGGAGAATTCTACGTCTCGTGCTCATTTTGAAAGTGGAGTCCGACTCGGTCTTGCCACGTTTGATGTGATGGTAGCCTTGCTACCACCTAAAGTTATAACCCTTTTGGAATTCGTGGGTTTCACCGCTGATAAGGTAAGTCTTCTTATATAATCTCGTTTTCTGGTGTCGATTGTTCATAAATAACGCGTTTTTTTTTCTTTAGTAGTAGAAACACTCCCATAGACTTCAAAAAAAATTTAAAATATCTGAAACAAAACTTCATCTGACAGGTCGAATTTTACGCGTACGAAACCGAGGACAGAAGCTAGTATTCAAGAAATATACTATTTATAATCAATTAAAAAAGCGTCATGATAGAAATTCCAGAAAAAATTAAACAAACGTTTTTTTTTCAAAAAACAATGCATTTTCAAATCGCACCGTTTTCTGTAATAATATACAATAATGACACGTTAAAGAATCTCAATTCTTTCTCATATTGGTTCATTATCCGGCAATCTGCATTCGAGTAGCGCAATGGATTATGCTATATATCTTTTTCCTTAGAGTGAGGTATTAGATGGGTGTTACAATTACATCTCATATAGTAACCCATATAAAGATTTTAAATATATAATACGATAGATTGTATTTATTTAAAATTTATGATTTGTTTATTGTAAGAATCAAAAATATTTTAGGAAAAGGGTATAAACGATCTGATGGTGGGTGCTCGGTCGCCGGGGCTTCGGTCTGTCCTCTGTGAACTGACTTTGCTCGTGTTCTACCTAGTCATAGGACACTTCGCCGCCATCTCTCCGGACTACGTTATTGCTGAGAGAATTATCAATAATGGCCTTAGAGTGAGTATAAAAAACTTTATCGCGAAAATTTCCTGATCTTATTGTTCTTATATGCTACACTACAGCTTTTGTAATTAATGGAGTTTCAATTCAATGGCTAGCTGCCCTATTTTTTTATTATATAGTAGCTGTATACTGAAATGCTCTTTCGTATTATTAGTAAATACTCTTTCGTTGTTTATTACATTTAATATTGATATTATTTTTTTAAGGCTTCACTGAATTTTACACTCAATTGAAACTCCACAGACACTACAATCTAGAATCTAGACTATCTTAAAGCTATACCTAATATGACTATTTAATTATCTCGTAGTGTACGTAAATATATAGTCACTAATAACTTTTGCCATTTTAATTTATTTTTGTTGAATATGTTTTGACGAGAATCTGCCTTAATCGCCACAGGTCGCGGCTCCGATTCCCGCGCGGAAAATATATATGTATTGATCATACAAGCATGTGTTCCAATTTGGATGCATGTGATTGTGTGTTTCCGGACCCCCAAAATATAATTAACATAACAGTACAGATTATTTATTTATTATTTTAATGTGTTTTTGAGAACATAAAAGAAAATTTTATAAGTGTATACATTTAAATTCTTTTGTACACTATCTAAAAGAGCTAAGTAATGCTTATAGCAATTAAAATGAAATTTGTTTTTTGCAGAGATTCCCGAATAGCGTTTGGTTTATAATGTTCAAAGCTCGTATGCAAATGTTAAGTGGTATGGTCGAAGAATGTATAGTGTCGTATGAGAAAGCGGCGGATACTGCTCACATGTGGCCCCAGTTGAAACACCTCGCTTATTGGGAAATGATTTGGGCATTCGCGTAAGTATCACTGTACACATAAACACATCATTGAATCAATTACAGTAATCGAAGATAAATATTTGATAGTCTGCTTGATTAGTATGAATCTAATCAAAAACGTAACTTTTTTTTATTTATCATTACGTCTGTAAAGAAAATGTTATTAGAAATTAATTCGACTGTTAATTTTTGATAAATTAACTAAGTTAATGTTATAAATGTGAAATAATTTTAGCTGCTGTGGGTTTATTAAAATCTATTTGCGATTATACATAAAATAAATATTTTTTATGGTATAAATGCCTCAATACACAAACCGGGACCTAATAACCCATCTCTTTTTGGGAAATGAAATTCCTGACGATATTGAAGCAATCTTGCCTAGACTTAGCTACATATATTAAAAACAAACAGATATAAAGATAGGCTACATATTAACATAGCATGAATAATAATTATGTTAAAAACAAAATAACAAGTCGAAGAATTTTATACACAAATGTTACTTGTGGAAACATTCAACGAAAACACTTCTCAAACACTTTTGCCACATGTTGATAGGATGATGATGAGATGGCAAGAGGCGTCTTCGTATGCGGCGAAACTGGTCCGTGACAGCAAATGGTCGAAAACTATTTACATGTACACACAAGCGGCTATGAACCTTGAACGAGGACATCTTGAGAGCATCGAAGAACGCAAATATAATGCTGATCTGCTCCTGTAAGTATAAAATATCTTTATGACTAAATTTGTTACATTTTTTTTTTCCAAAAATTTGAAATAAAATTATTCGTGCTCCGAGGGGGTGTTTTTGGTCTCGGGACAACACAATTTCCCACCTCAGCTATCAAAACGTTGTAGAACATGGTATGCCCAAGGGTTGTTACGTTTTCGTTTTCTTGCGTCGATGTGTTAAAGTCATGATAGTGTGTGTAATTTTTTCTTTATTAATATATTAAAGTATTTTTTGCATTATTTGAAAAATATCATTCTGCGCTCCTTCTTATCTTATTATCTGATTGACCGAGCTAAGCTCGGGATTTTCCGTTTGCCCTCCTCTAACATAAAAAGTCGACTTCTTGTCGTTATTATGGTTCGATAGCTACACATATAAAATCGGCTATGGTCTCATTTTAAAGAGCCTCAGCCAAAAATAAGGTTTGTTCTTGATTGTAATTTATATAGACAGATATAGATGAGTGACTTAAATGAAATCTTAACCTGTCTCATAAATCATTTTCTAAAAAAATCTGTTGTGTAAACGCGAAATTTCTAACTAGTAGACTATGCCAATTCAAAAAAGTGGTACAAAGTATCCTTCACGTATTAATATATAGATAAATGTAGATATAAAAAAATTGGATTTTATTTTTACAAAATAATTATATGTCTTGCTATTTTTTTAATTATAATAATGTAGCTTAGAGTCAGTGATATCGCTTAATACTATAATTAAATAAATTGTCGTTTATAAAAGTATAATGATAAAAATATATATTTTCCAAAACCTAAGTCAGCCATCGGTGAAAAAACACAAAAAAAAATTTCTCCGACATAAGTACGAGTAAGTTATAACTTACGAGAAGAGTGATAACACCAATGTTATAACAAGATTAATCAATATATTAATTAAATAATTAGCTAATCGTACGACATTTTAGGAACTCTTTTTTTTCGAATATAATACAAAATCTAAAAAATTCACTATATTGACTTATATAATAACTTTTTGGAGTAAAAATAAGCAAATAATCCCAGCATCGCTGAATCCAGAATATTATTTTTGAACTTTATTAGATAAGATATTATTACGCATTTTGTTAAAATGTATTATAATATATCATATTTATAAGCTTAATCTCATATTCTAAAACGACGAGATAAAAATGAAGACAGACGCAACTTATCAATATTGGTTTACCGTATAACAATATTATTATATGTATTAGCTAATAATTTAATATAACTTGGTTATAATATATAAACGCTTCTATGTATTTATTTTATCGAATTGTTTGATTGTAGTCTATTTAGCTGAAATATACTTACGGTATATGTATATCATCAAAATAAATATGAAATATAGAACAAAATTCATCCATGTATTAAAGCTTTATTTAATCACAATCGTTGTTAAAATTGATTGTGTACCACCGGTTTAATTTTGTTGTAGATTGATCAACCGTGTTATGTGTATCTACATTTTGTTTTTTATGAAACAGTGCCTATATTTGTTTTCTCCTAATATTATTTACTCTTTTTTAAATTTAATTTTGCATTATTGTGTAGAATATGTGTGTGTATTTAGTGCATATATTGTTTTTATTTAAGCAGGTATGTTGATTTTTATTTATGCTTTGATTATGTAGCGCTTACCGTAGTCGTGTGTGTTGTGTCAGGAATGCGTCATGTTATAGACAGCGGCTGCTGGGGCGGTCTCTGCCGATGGAGAAGTTCGTCGTCCGTCGTTGCGAGCGGTGGGCTCGGCGTGGGTATCTTGTTCTGCCCGGCGTTGAGATGGTGTGTTTGTGGAACATGTTTCCATCTCTCGCCGCCGAGCCCCACTACGCCGATCGTATGCTAAAGGTTTGTTATTACTTTTTTACTTCATCAGAAATACATTATTTTAGAAAGTGCCCTATAATCAGCAATAAGCACCGGCTTTCTTACTTTGTATATATTTCTCAACTATGAGCTTATCTTTCTTTCTATCTATTATATTTTGGTTCGTTTTTGTTTTGCTTACATTTAAGGGAATCGTTTCCGAATTTTTCAATTAAAAAAACCGCAAACGAGACTTTCTTTCTGACTTTATGAAATTTTAATTGAGGTCTTTCACTTTAATCAATAAGATCATGTCCGCCTCAAAGTGTCTATATAAAAGAGACTTACAATTCAACAGCTTCTTGAACACACAAGTGACGAGATACACGACGTGATGCACTCCGAGTTCGGTATAGACTCCGAGCGCCGGTTCACTCCGGAGTACGACAGGGACGACGTGGCGCTTGTTCGATTC
>JAOPTZ010295623.1:0-10253 GCA_027564475.1 Doxocopa laurentia | reverse complement strand
TTACTTTCCAACAAGACTCGAATTTCCAATAAAATTCAATGAGACAAATAGACGAATGAATTTATTAGAGCATATAATAGTTATCTTTGTTTGAAGTCGGTCTATTTTTCACAAGAATACCAATTTCAGAATATATAAATATGAGTCATACATAATTTATTATACAAAAGAATTATTCATCAAATCTACAATCGACTTCCTCTAACAATATTATTATCTATACATATATATAAAACAGTAAAAATAGTTTGTCTGTTTGTATGTACACGCTAATCTCTGAAACAGCTGAACGGATTTCAATAATTCATTTTTTGTTTTGAAGCTATTAAACCTGGGCACCGTATAGGTTATAATTCATTTTGGTGGCTGGTCTCCATCATGTGGAACCCTAAGAGCCTGATGAAATAGTAAGAGATATTGAAATGATGATGATGATTGAGCTTGATGAGCATTTTCTATCGACACAGTATTCAAGGGTCTAGATAATTTTTGACCACATATTGAAACATTCTGCAAAATTCGCTCATTTTTTTTATTGATTCTGAAGCGGTATGAAGTTTGCCGGGTCACCTAATTAATAATAAAGCATTTTTCCAGCTCTCTCTAGTGGTGGAGGTCTTATTGCTATATAATGACCCTCAATTTGTTCCCTCTTAGCATAGGGTCCTTTAATTTCCTCTATTTGACTCCGTCGTCTACAACTCTGGGCCAATCTAGTCCCAAGGTTAAGTGAATGTCACCTCTCCATCTCGCTTTCAGATATCCTTGCTTCCTTTTATCATCTCTTGGGCATCATAGTTACTGGTTATTACTTCTATATATTGTATAATAGATAACCATGACCCTACATTATTGTATTGTCTGTTACCAATTAACAATTCTCCGGGGAACTCTTTGAATATAAAGCAAACTCTTGGGAAAATAAAAATTAAACCAATCACATCTTGAGACGGAGAGACTTGAGAGTTTGAACACACAGAAATTACAAACAAAATAATTAGTTATAATATTAATGGAACCATAAGACTTTTGGATAAAGTGTAAAAAGCGGTTAGGTATACAAAAAAAAATATATACATATATATAATATATACATAAATAATACAAAACAACAGACGATTTTTTTTTTATATAAATAAACGCTACACACTCAACGGCTCCCACTAGGATATTAGTCCTGTGTCGGGGGTCCAGAGACGTACACAGTCACAATCACAAACACCCAGACCGGAACACATGCCTGTATGATAAATACAAACATATGTTGCGTGTGGGAATCGAACCCTCAACCTGTGGCACTTAAGGAAGGCTAGCTACCGCTGCGCCACAGCGTCGTCAAGGATAAGTACAAGGATAAATATACAAAACTAACATTAAACTAAAAAAAAATATGCAACATGTTATACAACCTCAACTGAGATTATACCTTTCAATTAAAAAAAAGTCATCAAAATAGGTCGCACCCAGTCAAAAGTTCTGAGGTAACAAACATAATAAAAATATATATATATACAGTTGAATTGAGTACGTCCTTCTTTTTTGAAATTAGTCAAAAATTAATACAAAATAATATGAACAACAATTAGATAATCATCCAAGGTGACAACCTAGCAACCGGCTTAAGAAAAAATGGTTACCATAACCTGTTAACACAACTGAGGCATCGATAAGCGATGGAAGAGATATAATAACGTTAAAGATTTTTGCTTCCATTAATAATATGAATTCATGTGGCAACTTCTACATGACGGCATGAGCAATAGGCTTTGGTACTAATGGATTTTTCACAATCTCGTTTTTTTTTTTTTTATATTAATAGCGGGCAAACGAGCAAGAGGATCACCTGATGGATAGGATCACCGCCGCCCATGAACATCTGCAACACCGGAGGGTGTGCAGGTGCGTTGCCGGCCTTTAAGGAATTTGTACGCTCTTGCCTTGAAGGTCCTTAAGTCATACCGGTTCGGAATGTATGTAATGAATAATAATGAATAATAATGAATGTTTGTTGTTTCATCATCATATATATAATTATGATTTTCAAGGAAGATTTTCATCGGCTAAGATTTTTTATACACATTTCTAAACTACTTTTAATGCATATATATTTTAAATTTAAAGAATAATTCATAATATAAAAAAAAATATATTTTATAAGCTTCATGGATTAATACAAATCTTTGTGGAATTAAAAATAAAGGTTGAACTGAAAATATTTTATGAATATAGCAAAAGCTTTTTCTTTCTCTTTGTTTTTATATTAGCAACACTTCCGAGCTCCGTTAATTGAGGTTCTAATAAAATAATTAATAAGACGGAAAATAAATACGGTTTTCTTATTTGGATAAAAGGGTTCGCATTGTATTTATTATTTACCTAATTACAAAGGGGCATTCAGCGTTTTTATAAGAATCTTTTGTAATAAATATCTTATATTATTAACTTATTGAATAGATTTTGTATTTTTCTGTGATATAATTTCTAAATTATGTATTTGCATAGAATATCATATTTATTTCTATACCTCCAATATTACAACAGTGACTCATACGGAAAGGTTGCCTGAAAGAGGACTCTTGTCAAGGTGAGATTGATACTGGTTTTGTTAATTTGTATAGTAAGTTGTGATTGACAACGCTGTGACGCAGCGTTAGCAAGCCTGCCTTAAGCGCCACAGGTCGCGGGTTCGATTCCCGCACAGAACATATGTTTATATTGACCATACAGGCATGTGTTCAGGTCTGGGTGTTTTTGATTGTTATTGTGTGTTTTTCCGGACCCCCGACACTGGATTAACATCCTAATGAGGGCCGTTGAGTGTGTAGCGTTTATTTATTTATTTAATATATCACTACAAATGATGTGAAAAATTACATAAAAATAAATTAATTATTAAGATATAGAACATAGCTTTATAAAAATTCAATAAATTAAAAACGTATGGATTTCAATCTATCTCCAACGTTTATCGAATCTCGGATAAAATCTCAGCTAGTAACAATATAAATGTTATAAAAACGCGTGTAACGAGAACCTTGTATTTTTATGGCCGCTGTCGTTATTCTAAACGTATAAAATGCATGTATAGCACTACATATACCCACTTTAACAAAAAAAAAATACGAAAATTTTTTTTTGGATGAAACTGGAAGTGTAATTTCCAAGTTTATACAATAATTGACTAAAAAACAAAATCTTTAAAATATGATTGTAAGACTGGCGGTATGGTATTCGGTATCGATTTTTTTCGTCTATGGATTACTTTACATTAAAGTCAAAATAATGTTAATTTTAAACAATATGAGTTTTATTGATCAATGTTATATTTAACATAACGTAATATATAAGTAGTAAAAAATTAACAATATTAAGACGATTAACGTGAATCATAAAAAAAAATTCTTAAAAAAAAGAATACATTTTTTTTCTGGCTGCTTAACATACAGCCGCGAGCTACATTTTTTTTTTACGAAAAACATAATTTAATTCTGCATAATATTATTCCAGATGCAAGTTTTGTGCATCAACATAATAAATATGCCTACTTTTAACTTGCATATTTTTCTGTTCTGAGTGAAGAACGCTGCTTAAAATACAAGTATTTAGGTCAACAAGAGGCTCAAAAATCATGAAAACAAATAGTAAAGAAGTATTTTTATATAAATGTTAATACTATTAAAGAAAATGTTACATAGTGTGTTTGATTATTTCACTTTATTATAATTATTATTTTGTAGCTAACAAGTCATCTTAGGCAATAGACGTCTCAGAAATTAGTTGTATCACAAGCTAACCTGAGATTTACAGTAGAGGATAGGTATGGATAGAGTAAGAATTAAAAGCTAATTAATTAATTCCTTAAGAGAGGAGGAACGCACCTGCGAGCCCTCCGATGTTGCAAATGTTCATGTGCGGCGGTGATCCTATCCTATCCTATTCATCAGGTAATCCTCCTGCCCGTTCGCCCACTCTAACATAAAAAAAAACTTTAATATTCACCAAACTAAGCATAATAGTTTGGTTATCGTTTCTTCACACTAAATAAATAATATATTTTTAATTCAATGTATAAAGCATTTATACAATTATTTGTTGAAAGGCAGATTCTACCACCACTTTGTGTGAGATAGTACTTCATCAGTCGAGTCGGCTCATTAATCTACAAATGCCCTAATTCTGACGAATATCATATAGTGTTATATAATTTACGATCAAATGGAAAATTAAAATTCTGACTATGTACAAGATCAAAGAAAGATTATGGAAAAAATATGGTAGAAAACTATAATCTACATTACAAAGGAATTGACTGCGAAGTTGAAACCAGCTTATCATTCAAGCCACGGCTGCAGAAGTAAATTCTGTAGTATTACAATCATTGAAGTGTCTCTAATTTACGTATAAAATTTTGTTTTTGGATTCATCCATATATTATGTATACTCACACATACATACACACACTCATACACACACACACACACATAAATTGGACTTATCTAAAAGATTAAATTTGTTTAAAATGAATGTTAATAATTAATGTATTTAAATTATACTAAATATTGAATGATTCTACTATAATATGTAATAAAATAAATTATAATTGCACAATAAATAAACATTAAAAATATAAATTTAATTTCTAAACATTGTCATTGCATTAGTTATGGGGAAAGTATGGACACTCGTAATACAGGACTACCTAAAACGAGTGTCCAATCACTCCAAATGATTTTGTTTTTAAATTGTGCATAGTATGTTTTAATTTTGTATTGGAGATTTTTTGTAACCCATGAATTGAAATAAATTATTATTATTTTTTTTCTTTTTGGTAATGTAAGAGTAAATTTCAACTAAAGGAAACTTTTTGACGGACTTCAAAAAAAGGAGGAGGTACTCAATTCGATTGTATTTTTAGACTTTAATAAAAATAATTGTACCTCTTCTGTTAATTAAATTATATTCATAAAAAAAGAAGATTGATTATTAATTTGAAGAAAAATACAATTTTATTAAAATAAATAAAAACTTTAATATATTTCTAGCAGTTTAATTAATATCTCGTTGTTTCTTTGTGAAATAATATCTAAGGTTTACTGTGACAAAAATATCATTCACGACATAATGAATAATGTGAAAGAAAAATAATAAGACGTTGTCTCGTCTAGACAGTTGTCTCTTGTAGATAAAATTAGCTGCTTTATTGGAGATTCCGAGCACTCACTTAGGACTTGATGGTTTTAATTAAAGCCGACAAGCTTTTAATAGTCTAAAGAAATAATTATTAAGTGTCACTTTTTATGAATATGTTATTGTAAATTTTTTTATTTTGCAGAATAGATAATGATCGAGCAAGCGTTTGACTTGCTTAATAGTCTTGAAAGCCAATAGATATTTGAAAAACTATAAGTATTACGAGTGATACAAATTTAGGTCACTAGCACCCATCAAGTGAAGTTCAAAATTATAAAGCATAAGCCGCGCTCCATATGCGAAACAAGGCTCTAAATAGTAAATTACACATACGAGCATTTGATTGGCAACCTTTTTTTATTCAAAGTACTTATCTATATATATATATATATATATAATTCTGAAGTACGTGTGTATATTACTGAACTCCGCCTAAATGGCTAGACCAATTCGAATGATTTTGTATGCGTTTGGGTTTCTGGATGGTTTAGATTCACAAGGCAGTCCGGCAGATAGCGCTGCAGTCCGTATCTCAACTTGAATGATTTTTTGTGTACTCATTCAATGCATTTAATTGTTTTAAGGCTTAATAATATAATGTAAAATTACACCCGGAACCAAGCGAGGGCGTGTCGGTAACAATTAATCTATATCTTATTTTATACGTCAAACGGACGTTGAAAGTAATACAGTCATTTTACAACTTCATAGTTAATGGCTTATTAAAAATAATAGACGTGCTTTATCTCTTTGAACGTTCAATTTGTATTAGGTGTAAGTAAGACAACGATCCTTTACTATTGATCGTATATGGGCTATATATTACACCAGCCCTATCTAGGTGAAAATTATTTGGCTCAGACAAGCGTGGACAGTTTAATTACAAGTGATGTTAAAGCGCAGGCTTTAGCTCGACCGTGACTCCATTTCTATGCTAATACGGACCACTGCACATGATACGAGATTAGCTTAGAGCTTGAAAATTGTTAAAATGCATTTAATTATTTTATTGTATTAAATTGTTTTACATGTATAATTTTTGTGTAAAATTTGCGATTTACGGTTAAGCATTTTTGTAAATTTGCTTCTATGTTAGAGGGGGCAAACAGGTAACACCAAGAAGGTCACCGGTCCTTAAGGCATTTAAACGCTCTTGCCTTTTGAATTTTGAGTGTTGACGCGATATCCGGAGGTGAAATTTAGCAGCCGGGATTAGTCTGAGCAATTCTTCATAACACTCTCCCCGATAAACGCGGTAGATTTGCTTATCGTTTAATATCTATGACAATAAAAATGCAAATTCTATATCAAATTATATTTTATTATTTAAAAACATTTTTCGTATATAACATAGTATAATCTATATTCATATTTTATATTACCAAAATAACTTTATTTTCAACAGACATACATAATTATTGTGAAAAAATTTCGATGTATATTTAAAAGAATCACGCTTTTATAATTTAATTCCGAACATTTTTATCTTATATAAGCTTTTCGTTCACTGCCCACAAGTTTACAAACGACTCAGTCGACGGTTTCTTGTTAATTACAAATGCGGAGGTTCTTAATAAAGTTTCAGCTAAATCAAATCACCCATAAACTTCTAACTAGGTTGTGGACTTAAGAATAAACAGAAATAAAATATCTACCAAGATATATTTTCTATTTTGACATATTTGTGTTTCTATTTAAAATTGGAATTTTGTGATGAGATTACTTTCATAATAAAAAAATCCTAAAGATTTATTATAATATACCTATATTTAATTTATAATTGTGCCTGGATGGAACATTATATAAAACTTATCAGCCGCAGGGTTTGCGTGATCATTTTGTTGCAGATGAAAATCCACATTCATTGTTCGCAAGAAATTGTGTGGCCGTTGTTACATTTGTTTTATTTTACAAAGTTAATTACTTCTAATTAGACATTTTAATTTATTTTCAAACACTGTTATATAACTTAATTTAAATACGTAAACGTTAAATTAGACAAGACTTTATCAAAATTGAAAAAAAAAAGAACTTAAAACTATACATAACAACGGCTATTTTTAAATCAACAAGATGAAAATCTATACGAGAATCTGTATTTTTCAATAATTTTATATGTAATATTAAATAAAACAATCAGTTCATCGCATAAGCGAGAAGCATATGAAAAGTCAATTATTGTTTACGAATAATAATATATTAGTCTTGACTCTTTACTATATGCCTGATATGTCACGAATAAAAGACGGACTGTTTTATTATGCACTTTTAAATGAATACACATTAGTGATATTTAATACAATGGTAAAGGCAGTGTCGTATATATGGCGTAGCGATTGATATCGTTCTTTTGACCCCTGGTCCCGCTGCCATGTTCACCAGTCGTTCCCTCTGTCCCCACTTACGTCTCAAGAGGACGATGTGGCTTGACCAATTAGTCATCTTTTTAGGCTTTCGATTTTCCATAATTAACTTTAAATATTATTCTCTAAAAGAAACAAATCCCTTACCATCAAAATATAATGAAAACGTGGACAATTGAATATTAATTATTATTTTAAAAAGCATTTCCTATAAATTAAACGATTATCTTTTTAGCTAAACAAAAGAAAAAAATCTTTTGTTTTGAGTATATCTGTATTTTATAAAATAAATATTTAAAAGGTTTTACATTTACCAATTTTAAATCACGTTCAATTTGTTCATATTCGATTTCACAATTTACTTTCATTAAAAGTATTATCAGAAGTAAAAATTGAGGCTGAAATTCACGATGAGTAATTTACGATAACGATGTAACGGTTTAAAATTTTTCATATTTATATCCCATTTCAGTTCAGCGAAAGTACAAAAATGGTATTTCCTTGTAAAACAAGGCCTAGGTATATACACAATTTAACTTAGTTCCATAAAGTATTGAGAGCTTTCATGTCGACTATTTATTCATTAATAATGTTTTTTTTTTTACGAAAATTTATGATATATTATGACGATTAGCAATATTAGAATTAATGAATATAAAGTATTACAAATACAGCCTTAACACGGAGCAATGTTAAGGCTTGGTTAAGTTAGATAGCTTAAATTATCTATTCTGCTTAATTATAATATACAGCCATTACCATGTTGACATAAGTTTTATATTATAATAAGATAACTTAAGACATGAGTGGATGAAGGTGGATTTGCCACATTTTTATACTTTTGTGTTTTGACATATTTTAACAAATGATTGACGACGTTGTGGCGCAGCGGTAGCAAACCTGCCTTAAGCGCCACAGGTCGTGGATTCGATTCCCGTACGGAACATATGTTTATATTGATCTTACAGGCATGTCTGGTTGTCTGTGATTATCACTGGCTGTGTTGAGTGTGTAGCAATTTGATGATGATATACATTTTTTCCTAGTAAGATACGAAATTAAAACCAAAAGCTCAAATATATGTCGACCGACATTAATAATTTATCATTGATGTGGTTCTCAATCACGCATTGAATGTCCGAGCATCCGAGTGTGATACCGCGTTGTTTGATTGATTAAGTGGTGATTAGTTATGTTCTATGATTCAATAGACCTTTTATATATGTCCATACTTACTACTTAATAATGTGGTTATATTACAATATAAATAATTATTTACCTCTGACATTTGGTGCAAATTTATATAATAAGCTAATCTTGTAATAATATATAATCGAATTCTCGGAAACGACTTACCATCACGTGGTCCGTGTGTTGCCACTTTCGTGGTATAAAAAAAATATATAAATGTAAAAAAATAAAAAATATTGTTTCATATATTCATGTGATTGTACGTCGGAAATAAAACTCATCTATCAACAAAAACATAATTTGACTATTTTTCATTATATTCTAGTTCGATAAATCTGTGATTTATTGAACTAGCTAAAATATAATCCATTTTCGCCTTCCACGTCATTTGATATTTATGATGCATTGTTAAACAAAAATAATTGTACATTGTTTTTAAAATATCATCATTTCATATTTTGATATAGTGTTGTTAATTTTGTTGCATGATTGTTAAATTTTTCATGAATAATTGAAATGAATTCAATATTATAAATTGGATTTTTATGATATATATAAAAGCAATTACATAAATATTTAATTTCGAAACATATTTTTCTTGTTATTTAAATTGTTACAAATTCTTTTATGTTTATGTTTTTAATTATTGAACGGCGTCACACCACCATTGGACATTTTTTTTAAATACTGCTTAAATAACTTTAAGCTTTTTTGTATGATGAAAGCATATAAATCAAACGTAAAAAAAATTTCAACAATAATACTTAGAATATTGATAAGGAACACTGTATAAAAACAAAACCAAAGATAAATAGGGCCGATTTTAACTCACATGTATAAGAAATACTATTAAACAAAATGCAAGGACAAAGGAGTTTTTTTTATACAAGTACATCTTACTTGACAAAGTTTCAATGAACAATTTAATTCTAAAAACGACGCTTGCCACTACTAAATATACAAACATCTTCACGCTGAAATGGAGAGACGCCATTATCGTCGAACATTTACGCAACTTTTATTCATAGCTTTTTAACTTGACATAGTTTGTGTTATAATGAAGTTTGTTTTCACTTTATGTCATAGCATTAAAAAGAAACGGTAAATTTGAAGGACATTGTGTTTAATTCCTAATCCTGTGTATTCCCGAAATATTTATTGGAATTATTAAATATGATTGACCAAAATTCCTTAAGGACCGGCAACGCACTTACTTGCAATGTTCATGGGCGGCGGTGATCCTATTCATCAGGCCCATTTGCCCCTCTAACATAAAAAAATGTTGTTGCAAGCGTTCATAGGCCACGGTAACCACTTACCATCACGTGGGCTTAGTTGCCACTTTCGTGGTATAAAAAAAAAAAAAAAAATTGAGAGGCTTATTCTTTGTCACCTCCATACTCAATAACGACTAATGCTTGGAATAGAATTATTAATATAATTCATTAATTTACAATTTTATTAATTCTTTATTAAACTAATCGGTAAAAGAAAAAGCTAAAGGCTTTT
>JAOPTZ010294976.1:0-10263 GCA_027564475.1 Doxocopa laurentia | reverse complement strand
TTTGATCGAGATTTCCGCTGCGTGGGAATAATTGTTTTACATTGTCAGATTCAATTGCAAGTTTAGTATTAAGGACTATTATTATGAATGTCGCGTGAGTATGTAGTGACTTCAAGGAGAAACCAGAAGTATAGAAAAAGAGCAGACTTCGGGTGAGAGGGGCGGTTAGTTCTCACTTAATTGAACGTTCTTCTTGACATTAAAACTTTTTACCCTTACTATTGAAATTTATTGATCAGTAATAAGATCAACGGGATCGAAAATTTTATATGGAAGTAATTATGGGTATATTTGTATGTAGATAGGAGATGTTAGAATGGGATTAAAGCTCAGACGGTAACGGTGTAAAGGGATTAGAACGGTACAATTTACCCGGACGAAGTCTGAGAGGGTAGCTAGTTTATAATATTAGAGTAATTATAAGAAATTGTTAAGCCGTATTTCCTATTTAAACTTGCTTTTTCCAGAGGTTTGCTGTGCCAATTGAGACCGAATTTGGGTCAGTTTGGTGTGTACTCCTTAAATGCAACGGCTGACGGATGCACTGTCCGCACCGCGAGGGACCCTGTCGATATTTATATGCGTAAGTTATTGAGAATAGTTTTCCCTCCTGATGACGTCACGAGTCTAGGTTTGACCTCGCAGGACCTCGGGATTCAACTTGCGCCCCGCGAGGGCCGTCAAATTCCATAACCAGCCGAGCTTTCATGCTTGGCCCCCAAACCGGTGGAGCTGTAGAAGCCAATAGGGCTACATTACAGAGAAAAAAATAAGTTAATTTTCAAAAAAAATAAACCTTATTATATTATTATAAACAAACAATTTAAAGATGTTTTTTTATTATATTTAAGTATAAAGTATATTATTCAATAAACAACGAATAATTTATGCAACGTAATAAATTAAATTTTTAATGCAAATATTTCTTATGTAATGTATTCGATAGCTATAAAAACTAAATTATCATACAATATAATTAATTCACTTGGATGCGCCATCCTTGACACACTGATAATAATCGATGTCCTTATTATCGATTTGTTATAACACTTTATTATCTTACCTTGAGTTGGTGACATCAGATATTTTTTAAGGACAACGGAACTTGAAAATTATGTCAAGATATCTCTGATCACGATGAAAGCACTACCTTAATAAGCATGGCGCGGTTCAAGGTACAAAATAAAAATAAAAAAAGATATTTTAAATTCGTAACACGTTTAGGTGTGGTCTTCAGGTGATCCTCTTGCCCGTTTGCCCGTTCTAACATAAAAAAGAGCACTAGAAAACTAGTGACCATTTTTATTATAAATATAAATAAAAATGAATCATCGAAATGTTTGAACGCTTATGGACAATTGCACCATATTAGATTAGATCATTATTTTATTTTGATTTGTACGAGATCAATGGCATCAAAATTCCCACGGGAATGGGATACACGGGATCGGGAAGTTTGTCAATATATTTATCAAAGAAACAGGATGGTACAAAAAACAAATGTCAATGACTTTTTCTAGTTTAAAAACTATGTAGTCGTATAAAAGCGTGATTTCATAAGTCCTGTACGAGATATTGTATTTTATGATTCATGTCTTAAGTTCTATGATTGATTGCTTTATATGTGAATTACTGAGGCATGTTATGTGCTATTTTTTCTTCTTATAAATAGCTCAGTTAAACACACATCAACTTAGCTTGTCAGTTAACGATTAGGCTGCTTTCTAATTTGAAGAATGATTTTAATCGATAAGATGAAAAGTCAATGTTGTGTTTTAATATGATTCTTTCTTCAATAACTTCTAGCTAATGTGTTGTACGATTTGAGTTAAAATCAAGTATAAATTGAACTTTTTTTCGTTCTTATCTACATTTGTTAGGATTTTTTTTTATATATAACTAGTCTCCCGTCCTCTTCACGTGGCATAAATCTAAAAATATTTCTTGACTAAAGGAAAAAAACAAAGTAGGTAGTAAAATCTTCAAATCATTCCGCGTCTAATAGTCATAATCCCATATCGATACGTTTAGTTTTCGCGTGATTGGCGAACATAAAAATCCGTTTTCATTATATATATTTTTTAAAAGAGACGGTGTGTTTTTATAATTATTAAGCTTAGAGATATTTATTAACAATTAAATGTTTTGAAAAAAAAAATAGCAATTTCTTTCTTTTAATTATTAACAGCCAGTTATATAAGCGCTATTATAATGACATAGTAAAACTAATTTAAACCCATATTTAGTAAAGTTCAAGTTCATAAAATCTGTGTCATACTGTCGATAGTCAATGTAATTTCTCGCATATATTTTTATATGTTAATTTACGGCCAAGGTGATTTCAAATATAGTTGTACAACGTAATGGCGACCTTCTGCTATACAAAATGATCCTTGTTACATAAATAAGCCACTTTTCCCCGGCGTGTTTACAATTAGTTTTACGTTATTTATGGAACGTGGTTCGAGATTTTGTATCAAAATACTAAATAAGTTTACTCTGAGTGAATTTATTGATTAATTAACAAACCCTTTTTAGTTAGCTTGTTTTCGTAGTTCTGATGATGATTAAAATTCAGCCCTACACTTCATCTAGGGACATTTTTAAAATTTTATTTCGTTGTTGTTTCGTTGTAAGATTCACATCTATATGTAGATAGTTTTTTAATTAAATTGGTGTTATACTAAAAGCCCACTTCAGTCAATCATTCATGATTACAATAACTTTGTAGTTGTTTTACTTAAATTAAACGGAATGAATGCATACAGTCGAACGCACGTGTTCGTGGCCGCCATGATTAACACTGTCACTACTTATTTCATATTTTATATAGCAGAATATATCTCATAATCTATCCAGACTTCACAAACAACAAATAGCACATCTGGCTTATAACATAATTAGATTATAATATATAATACTAATTCTAAAAAAATCATTTGCTTTTTTGCATTAATGATTATTACCCGATATCGGATCTACTAAAATCGCTCACAGACACTTATGATTAATAATGATAAGATGGAACTTAAAATACCTAAACCTCATGTCACCAAAAAAAAAACATCAAACATAAAGCTCAAATCAAAAAAGTTTAAGATAATACAGTAATTGTTAAACTAGACGAAGGACGACGACTTGAACCTAGCTATTAAGTACCAAAATACTGCCTTAACAAGAACTTTGTTATTAAAAAGATTATTTTTTATTGTCACGGACATATTTTGGGACCATTTACCAACCTTTTCTAGTAACATAAGACCATTGAATGCAAAGCAGAATTCTATTATCATTGTATTATGAAATTATACATTTACATAAGCTAATGGAATCGTGACGAATAAATGGAGTCATATTGCAAAAATGTTCGGTACCTATTAATCTATAGGTGTGTTTGAGAGTGGTCGAACGTAAATGGTTTGAAGTCACGCACCAAAGGTCGGAGAAAATTGTGAAAATCTGGTGGAACTAATGTTTAACGTTAGATCTAGTGAAAGTCTTAATTTATATCTAGGCGTTAAAGTAACGTAACATTGTTTATATTTTATCTTTATGAATGCTGTAATGAGCATCCATTGTAATGATGACGTAGATCGTTATTTCGATTTTAGCTTGGAGATCTTTATGTTTCTTGTTTTGTCTCAATACATAAATAATAAATAAACGTTACACACTCAACGGCCCCCATCCTAATGGATGTTAATCCTGTGTCGGGGTCCAGAAACACATATAATAACAATCAGAAACACCCAGACCGGAACACATGCTTGTATGGTCAATACAAACATATGATTCGTGCGGGAATAGAACCCAAGACCTGTGGCATTTTAAGGCAGGCTTGCTACCGCTGCGCCACAACGTCGTCAATATTACAGAATAGAAAATTATACTATACGTAGAAGTATAGCTTATAAATATTTTATAGCATTTTAATTAAGCAATGGTAGTTCTCATAAAGCTTTACTGGTTAAACTAGAAATGTACATGTACAACTAAATTTACATCACATATGTTAAATTAAAATAATAAGTACACAATATCAAATTAAATTTTGTTTACAAACAATATTTTTATCTTGATATATCTAATTTAATGTTTTTAATCAGCATAATTTAATATCGCTTAAAAGAGCCTTAAAACTAATTTATTGTATCTATTAATTAATAATGTAATTCTCTTTTGCTAATTTGATAGGATAATGAATTGCTTAAATCTTTCCCCACTTCTAACTCTTGGTTGATTGAACTTAATAAATTTATGGCAGTATGAATCATTGCAAAATTATCTTTCGAATCGAAAATGAAAACTGGTTAAATATTTTCGTTATCATCCTCGTCATCCAAGTCATTGAACTGTGAATAAATTCAATAACATTTACACGGTGATCAATCTTCAGAATTCATTGTGGATTGTTACCAAAATTCCCATACAACCTTATTAGCATTCGACTACAGTTAGTGGGAGGTGCTCAAACGTATATCGTTTCAAATCTTTTGTTCGTCGACTTCAAATTATTTGATGAAGATCATCCGTTAGATGCGACCCAGAATAAGCGTATAAGTGGTACGCAAAATGTCTACAACCCGAGGATGCTCTCAATTGTCACAAAGATGAATGGTCATTCATTATATCAAGTATTACAATTGTAAAACTTAAAGAAGCTGTTACAACGATTTGAAATATAATTCAAAGTATTTTATAAAAAGTTGATACATTACATTGACTAGGGGCCCTATAGTAATCAACGCAGCAAAATTTAATATATGTTTACGTGACAAATGGTAGTGTGTGTAATCTTTTCTATATTAATTTAATGTATGATGCATTATTTGGAAAAAAACTATTAGCATTCTGGAGTCTTTCTCAATATAAACTATAACAGTGCCAAATTTTATAATCCTCCGTCTGCGGTATTGTTGTAAAAAGGGGCACATAATTTTTGCTTTTTTATTATTTATATATTTTTTTCGGTATCAATGTCTGAAAATCTAACCATTTCCTAAAATATTCTCGTGATATGGTAGTACTCGTTTTGTGACGTAATACGGAATACTCTTTACTCGATCGACAAAGAAATCATCTTAAAATCAGTCATTTTATTTTTATAATCTTAATATTAAAATAATGTATTTTAGATATCACATTTTCGTAAATACTTATTATATTGGCCATAAGCTTTATAGAAGACGTCCCAAAAAGCCATTCTGTCTTTGTTTATTCTGTGTTCAAGGTGTAGGTCCGAATCGATCACAATATAAGGTCTGGAGTCCGATGTAACAGAGGTCCAAGTTACTGGTAACAATTCAGTTGTCTCAGGGGTTGGATTTCTATAACATAAAATTTAATAGATAATTAATTAAGAAACATATTTATACATATAAATGACCATCTACTGTCTATTACTACTAACTATCTACTTCTGCGTATAATTCTGAAAAAAATATTTTAAAATGTATCGCGGTGTAACAATATAACTGTTACCATATCATTCAGTGGTAGACGCATATATAAAATTGAACTAAATATAGTTCTAATTATATATGCAGTCATACACAAAAAGATAGAATCTTTATTATTTATTTAGTCTAATTCTTTGGCAAATTCTAAAGTCTCATCGGCTTTTAAGTAATAGATGTCTTTAGATTCTGATAAAAGTAATCGCTAAAGCAAGAAATATTGATAAAACGAAGTAAAATTACCCGTATTTGACGAAATTGGCCCACATAGTCGAGATTCTGTCGGTTATCAATTGATGTGCAGCATTAGAATCTATTCTATTATGAGACATGTGAAATAAATATTTCAGTTCTTCTGCATTGTTTGCACCGTTTTGATTCTCAGCGTAACTAAATTCGTATTCATATATTGGACTTGCATTTTCTTTAAGTAAATTAGTTATAGTTCTCTGAATCGGATGATTGTAAACAAAGTCAGAGTCAAATTTTTCTAATTCATTTTCTAATTGCTTTGAAACAGGCTCGTCCCCAATGTAGAAATGCCTTACAATGCTAGACGCTTCTATTAATTCGTTTTCGTCTAAATTAAAGTTATCCTTGATTTTGTTATAAAAGGGATCACTTTTGAAATATTCTTTTCCATAAACATTAGATAAATCTGAAATTTCTTTGCTCGTGTGACCTATTAAGATCGGAGTTTTTCTAATTTTACTTTCATTTGATAGTGAATAAGGATCATTTTCGATGAAATTACTGATACCACTAAAAGATTTTTCCATGCAGGGTCTTAGCTGCAAGTTTAAATCCACGGCAGCACCAGTTACTATTTCGTGAGATGTATTTGAGAGAAAAGTCAGAGCGTCTATAGTATCAGTAGTATTAAAACCTAAATGAACAGCTAATTTTATAGCTGCATTAACATCTCCTTCAAGAATTGCGCCAACATTTTGAGGAGTCCCACTTTCTGCTATAACTTTGCTATATATCTTCTTTTTATCTGAATACAAGTGTAATAAAGCAGAGCTTGCCCCGGAACCTTGGCCAGCAATAGTTATTTGATATGGATTACCACCAAATGATTCTATATTATTTCGTACCCAAGCTAAAGCTTCGTATTGGTCTTTTAATCCTTGGTTCCCGGGAACGGAGGGTATATCAAGGCACATAAAGCCGTAAGGACCTAAGCGATAATTAACTGTCACCACGATAATATTCTGTTTTAATAAATTTTCTGGGCCGTATTCCCCCGCATATCCTGTACCAAAGTCGCCTCCATGTATCCATACTAGAACTGGTAATGCGTTATGGGTACTTGCAATTGTTGGTGCATATACATTAAGTTTCAGACAATCCAATACTTCGTATTCACCATTTGAACCACCAGATTTTAATTGGGGACACTTCACTGATCCAATGTAAGCATTATATACATCTCCACCAAAACCCGGGTGTACTTGAGGGGGCTGAAATGAAATTAAAAACTTATTTACTATCAAATAATTTTTTTTTTTTTAAAAACGTTGAAAATTGTACTTACACCAAAAGGATTATTAGAGTCCACAACAGCGTAAGGTATCCCAAGAAAAGAGGAGTAAGAGTGATCGCTTGACCTTAACCCTCTGACAAGCCCTTGGTTAATTAAAACTAGCGGGTCTACACGAAATTCGGCATTGCATACGTAAGCTAAACACAAGCTAAATATAAACAACTTCATTTTTAAGAATTCATAAAATGAGATTACATAACAACATGTGGAACGAGTTCCACTATTTGAAGTCACTTTTGCAATGAGACTAAGATGGATAGTTTTGTCATAAATAGGTATCGTATTATCTTAAGATGGTTTTTCATCTCTCTTATCATTATTATGAAGTGGTCATGATCGCGCTAATATCTATGATGTCAACGTCTTTTTAATATATGTGATAAGGTTAGTGTTTGTAAAATTAAGCATCAAAATAAAAACAGAGTTTAAATAAGTATAGCATGTACAAAAAACTTTTTAAAAATTATAATATATTACATTTGATTTTTGTTATAGGGTATCAAAATATAAGCATTATACTTAAAAAGACAATTAGAAATAAATAAACGCTACACACACTAAATAAATAATACACAATCACAATTACAAACACCCAGTCCGAAACACATACCTATATGGTCAATACAAACATATTATCTTTCGGGCGGGAAATTATAATTAAAATAAATTGCTATAGGTTGAGAGTTCTGAAATATAAATCATAATGATCAAATGGAAGTTTTTATTTTCGTCATAGCTTTGAAAAGTACATCGAAAAATATAATAGTTATATATATATTTGTATATTGATGGAAAATTGTTATACATCTATGTTATCTTACATCTGAAGTGGTGCCACGTAACAATGAGATAAACTTGAATGTCAGTTTACACGAAATACTTTGATGATGACTAGTTTTCCTTGTTTTTAAATAAGACTGAATTTGGATGTCGATTTCTAAATTCCACTATTTTGAACGATATCGTAACAGTAATAAATAATACCAAAACGGTATGTGTCAGAATGGTTACGCAAAAGTTTTTTAAGGAATAGTTTTATAAGCTTAGTCTGAATCTGGTCATAACTATATTTATTTTGTTATAAGTAGTAATAAAATTAAAAGGTTTTCGATTTGGAATTATACTATAATCATAATAAACAATGGACGGCAAATAGTAATGATTTAATTTTCGAAAAATCGAATTGTCAAGTCTAACGCATGTGACAATCGGTCGCTTAGACTGTATTTAAATCAAATAGTTATACCGCGATATTTCTGTACTCATAAAATAAATGATAAAGTATTAGATTACATTAATTAAAACTAATTGTACAGTAATTCAAACGGATAAATACTTATTTACACATCAAATTACTAGATCTTACAAGACTATTCCTTATTGTACCGACTTAATAAAAAGAAGGAGTTACTCAATTCGACTGTATTTTTTTTTAATGTTTGTTACATCAGAACTTTCGACTGGTTGGATCGATTTTGATGATTTTTTTATTTGGTTGCTTCCCATTTTAAGGTTCAATTCTGACAACGGGACCTAAGGGAAAACTATGAAAAACTGCCAACAAAGTTGTTGGAAAGCCAACAAGACTCAAATTTCCAATACAATTCAATTAGACCAATGGACGAATGAATTTATTAGAGCATATAATAGTTATCTTTGTTTTGAAGTCGGTCTTTTTTTTTTAAAGAAATTATTTACACAACAACTCACGAGATGTAACAAGACTAATTCCTTATTTTCGAATAAAATACATAAGACTAAATACATTTACATAACTTTCAGCTCTCCTCCTGCTACTTGGAGTGTTAATCGGAGCATGGATACTCTATGGTTTCCTGAGGCTTATAATGTCAAGAGTAAGAAGATCAGCCAAACTACGATATGGAGACAAAGAGCTAGCTATACAACAGAGGTTGCGCGCTCTTGATACATTTCGAGGGTGAGAGATATTCTAATGTATATTGTAAGATAAAATTAATCCACTATATTGATTGTATACTACAACTTTTTATACTACGATAATTGCAAAAGAGTCTGTAAAACCCATCTGATGGTGCTTATTTCCGTACCCTATTTTATTTGGCCTTAGACCTTAGCGAGGATTTAAGACAATTTAAAAATTATTTATTCCCTATAAAGATTTATTGAAACTGACTTTTTGAATTCTTACAATTAAACGAAAAATCCGGAGTGCTTGGACACTCGTTCTAGGTAGTCACGTATTACGACTGTCCTCACCTTCGTCATTTAATTTACTATATATATATTTCATATCATTGTATTGAGCTTGAACGAAACGTAATAGTATGGATCCTTCTTCGTCACATTGGTAATCTTTGAGAGTTGGTTATCTATGAATGGGCTAAGTACCTTGTCAAGCTGGCCCATTGACGCCGAAATATGATAGATCAATTGACATTATTATATCAAGTTTATTATCATTTGTTTTATTTTGTATTATAATTATGAAAATTAATCATTTACAAAGGATATAGAATTAGGCTACGTTAAATTATATAATTCGTTTATTCATATCATAGCGTTTATTTATAAATGTATTATTTATTTTTATATTACTTACTTATGAATAAACAACGGCCACAAAATTATGTAGTCTGTCAGATATAAACAAAAAGTCCAACAGGTACAACGTCTTTATGATACATAAGTAAATCTGCCCAAGCGATTCAAACCCGCAATTATTGGCGATAAATTCAAAAACACGATTATGAATTAGTGGCATTATTCTTCATATAGAATTTTTAAAGCGAAAACTTCTTCTGTCCAGTCGAGTAATTTTGGTTTTGTGTGTATAAATATTATGGAACTCGCGTCGTCGTCACCGGACAATTTTCATGAGCTATATGTATATATGTTTTAAATTGATCATTAATAATGTTCATTCATTCATTAAAAATAAAGCCTTTGCTCCATATGTTCTGTTTACTATTTACTTTGTTATTTGTATTTACTTTGGTGTGCAAATAAAGTATATTATTATTATTAGTTTACAAACCAAAAATAATAATCAAATAGCTCGACGATACAATTCACAAGCTACTTAGTTTTCAGAGTAAATCCCAACAAATTTAATAATGTAGTTTGGATTTATCTAATATTATAATGGAATTTTAGGATGGCGATAGTGTTTATGATATTTGTAAACGACGGCGCTGGTGGGTACTGGTGGCTTGAACATGCAACATGGAATGGTCTGGCAGCTGGTGACCTGGTCTTCCCAGCGTTCCTGTGGATCATGGG
>JAOPTZ010294765.1:0-10265 GCA_027564475.1 Doxocopa laurentia | reverse complement strand
ATGTTGCGTGTGGGAATCGAACCCACGACCTGTGGCACTAAAGGCAGGCTAGCTACCGCTGCGCCACAGCGTCGTCGAAACATGCTTTAAGGATGGACACAAATTGCTGATCTTTTTATACACATTGTTTGTAACAGAAACCCTAAAATAGAGATAAACTTGCGGAGCGGTTAAAGTATCGAAACGAGCCAAAACCAACAACCATAGTTTATAAGCAAAATTTAACCGAATTAGAACTAAAGAGTTAGAAATAGTTGTGTATTTTAAAAGACAGGTTAATACCTTCACCAATTATGAGTTATACGTGTATACCCGCGACGCACTGAGAGCGACGAGGCCGCGGCTCGCTCGCGGAGGTTGTCAACAAATCGGAACTGATTGAACGTTTTTAATTTACCGTTTCAACATGTCATTTATTATTATTGACGTGCCAAGTTTAGGTGCTAGATAGCAATTGTTACTAATTTTATTCCAAAATGCAAAATGAGATTGAAAATTTCGAACAAAGCAGTAATACTATACTTTTTTTTTTACTTTTTAAAACTATAATTTTTTTATGAACAAGCAGAAAATGTTGTATTAATTATTACTAGCGACGGTTCTTCATATGTATTCATTTGGAAGGTCCAGCTACTGCTGCGCCGCCTCCCCTCGGCTTGGGCCACGTGTGTCCTACTACTAGTTTAGTGCGAAGCGTGTTACATTTCGAAACGACGTGACGTTCGTTGACGGCCGCAGACTCCTCGGAGCTCATGAGTCGGCATTTCTAAAGCTAGTATACGAGCGATATGCAAGGTCGACACGTTACTAAATAAGTAGATATTTGCGTGGCGTTTGAATACAGAATGTCTGTGTTAGGCGACGTTGTGTGTGTCCGCCTGGTCACTGGACAATGGCGTGTTGTGCAACACACGGCTATTGTGCTGAGCAGTGACGTCACGGACCGACCGACATTTATACCAACGCTGACTCGGCCTTTTGTTATGTGTACTTAATACATGAATCCCTAGACACGTATGTATGATAGATGAACACTACAGTGTGTCACGGAGTGGGCTGTGTGTCAGGTGGGAGGCGTCTCTTGTTGGTCCACACGTCACTATAACGATACACACACAGAGTGTTAAAAGAACTCTTTAAACGTGCTCTATCGCCTGCCGAGCGTAGCGCGGGACAGAACTACTGATAGTATGTTATATAATGTGATTGCGTTCAGCGGCCGGTCGTCCTGAGGAGAAGCCAACTGTAGATACTGCAAGCTATACACATCACGCTGAACATACCGAGTAACTGCTGATACACTATAAATGTGATACCCGATAAATGAAATTGGCTTAATACTAAGCACAAACAAAACAAAAAGCATGCAAGTACCGACACATACGAACCGTGTGTGACTTGTTAACATGGAATTAGTATTGCGTCTCAACGAAACAACAAACGAAATCCTAAAGTCGAATATGTCAATAAGGTTAACAAAATATTAACGACCCAAAGAGCCAAGGGAAGCAGCAATTTGTAATTGAGACACAAAAAGAAGCACAACCATTCTAAACAAAACAACGGTGATTGATGTTCTTGAGCACTCCAGAAGACTGAATAGGTCGACCATGTTGCGCGTATGGAAGAAGGGACCCACGCAGGCGAGAGAACAAGAGGCAGACCCGCAGAGGGATGGCTCGATGAAATCTCTATAGCAAGAGATAGAGATGTGTGGAGGAAAATGGAGGAAGCCTTCACTTTATGGATCCTCCTTAATAAAAAAAAGAATATTATTCTGATCCAATTTATTTATGAGCATGTTTCAATAATATTATTAAAATTGTTATATTTTATGGTTAAAATTATGAGGTTTAAATTTGAATACGTACATATAAGTCAACATAAGAATATGCTTTAAAAGCATATTATTGTAAATGTGAATGATTCAGGAAATAATCACTATTTATTATCAGATATTGCAGAAGCACGTACAGCTCGCTCAATCGCCGCGTATTCGTTGCGCGCTAATATTATATTGGTAATTAGTCATATGTTACCGTGGGCGCGGCGGATTACTGCGGGTAAGCCAATAACGATATGGTCTACTTATGCGTGTTACTATGAAAAATAATGCCCTGCCCTGCGGGGGACCTCAAGCATTACACTCACATATTCAACGGCAAACTCCGAAGTGTCTGTGTTCAAGTAGGCCTTAAGATCTTATGAATCTACATTATTGCGAGTGCAGGTAGGTAGGTACACAGTACAGCAGGAGAGAAACTCTTGAGATTATTTTGAATAATTGTGTAATTACATTCGTTTCAATTTAACTTCTTAATGCCTGAAATTATAAGCAAAATTAAAACTGGTCGTACAGCATTTTATGAAGGCAGCTGAGCCTCTACAAGCAATCGTCCATTTTATTTATTAATTCATAGTATATTTGGCACACATAACAGTTAATATTCTACGCCGAGACTCAAGTCACTACTTTATAAAATGAAACAATAAGACGAGACAACAACTACGTTTGATTTTACTATTCCATTTGAAATATATAATCAATTTACACTATACATTTCCACTATTTCTTATTTCATGCACAATGTAATATTTCTTCAAATTAAAAAATTTCTTATCAAAATGCCAATGGAATAGTGACATAGAGGTCCGCGCGCGGGGTGTTAATTACATACAATGATTGACCTGTTAACATAAATATGTAAATATCTGGTTGACCGAGCTTAGCTCGGGATTATTTTAACAAAATAAATTTAAAAAAAACGTAAAAATAATATAAATCGTATTATAAAAAAAAAAAGTAAATTTTAAAAGTAATCTAAGTTGTCAATCAAAATATAAATTTTTATTGCCTGAAAACAGGAATAAAACAACATGATCGCTAATGTATATATATATATATACAAGATTAGCTCGTTTAAATATATAGAATTAGTACTTCAATTTATTGCAGATATTGAGCTTTCCGAATCTAGTTTTCCATGTAAGATTTTATGTAGGCATAGTAGATGTTCTTCGGACTTCCGAAGACAATATTCGGAAGTAGCTTAGGAGACGTATGCGACATTGATCTCTGACATGCTGTTACGACGGAGAAGCACATCAATAAACCTCATATTACTCATATGCTTACATCATTTCCAGTGTGCGGCGTTGACATTAGAAACAGAGAGAGACAGTCGTTCTCAAACTTCGCGTGCTGGTCGCTTCGCCCCCGAGCGCGGGGCGGCACATATACATACTTTGTTATGAATTACAAATATATCTAAGTGCAAAACAAACGCATATCGTTGTCCACGAGGGGGCGGCGGCCGTCTACAGAGCGATGTGCGGAAATCAAGACTCATTTCTTAGAAATTCAATGGATTTTGAATACTTTGTGATTGCTATTGGATTCGGAAGTTGGCCTATCGCTAGTAGCATTGTGTTTGTATTCACTTTAGAAACAATATAAAAATTAACTAATGTTGAGGTACGAATAAATTGAACAATATATAGCCAAGTGCAGCGCCAGGTTTTGAGAACAATGTTTTAGTAAAACTGGAGGAAACTCATCGGGACCATATCGCCCCGTAGCAGCCATGTCATTCAAACACTTTTGAACGTACTACTAGTAGAGTGACTAGAGTCGACAGTCCGAGCGCTGCGCCATGTTGGAGGCCGGAGGGAGAGGCTACATACAGCAATGGCATCGGATATATCTGCCGGCCAGTAGCTCTGGTTGCTTCTATGTCCTCGTGAGCTCCTTGCGCAAGGCACTTGGTTAGTTAGTTAGTGCTTGCTTGTGAGTTTGTAGCGCTCAGTAATGAAAACCTTTATGTTATTCTAAAGAAAATGTTATGGGTTATACAGAGCCATCTCTTACAGCCGTGTGTACTCTTAGCGCAACTAAATACGTGTTTATTATTTACTATTTAGTTATATGCCAGTGTTACAGCACCATCACTGTTCTTAGAGCTGGTGCACTAGTGTTGGAGACAGCCACAGCGCCACACAACATTCATTCCGGTTCTCTTCCTGGATTACGTTTAGGTCTGCGAGGGTAGTAATCTCTAATCCATTTAAGGCTTTAAAAGACTTCAGCAACTATTGTTTATTTACCCCGCGGCAATCAATTATTCTTAATGAAAATCTTTGTCACTTTCACTTTTCAATAATATCCCCGGCGTCTCGGGTAAACCACAACTACACATTACTTCGGGCTTGTGATCGAGTCTATTGGCGCTAGAGGTCTCGCGGTAGCCACTGGCGCACTGCGCTCCACAGAGAGCCGGCGTCGTCGGACCTGCCGGCGAGATGTCAAGGTCGCCCTCTCCAAATCCAATTAGACAAGTTTTGGCTCTGACACAACATACCCACTCTGCGGCCGAATTGTCGTCAGCGATGAAATGGTAATTTCAAAACGATTACGTAGACAGTATTGCGAAGGCTCGACTTTGTAGCGTGTACATGTCACACCCAATCTCTTACGAAGGGTAAACTTCGTGACCGATAAGTGATTTGTAAAACATCAAATATACGATCGTCTTATCGTCTACTCAGCCTCGTCTCTATCACGATGAGCCTCGAGATGTACTCTCAAGCAATTAGCACAGTGCTCACCAAAAGACACAAAAGACTAGTTGAATAACGTATTTTAAGTTAAAATATGATTGCATCCTTTATTAATTTGATACTTTTAACAATTAATTCGTTCAAGGTTGACGAAGAAATGCGGAAAATAACAGTAACCAGGGCCAAAATTTTAGAGGTCAAGGGTATTACGGACACCCTGGGGAGCAAACTGACTACACCAACCATTCGATGTTGCATAAGAACCTCCCGTCGTCATTAACAACCTAATCCATTCTCTTATATTGTTAACAATATACTATCGCTTTTATGTTAACATCCCGAAAAATAAAATATATTGAATTTGTGCGATAGTTGATGGATCGGAACAGAAACATCAACAACGTTGCGCTGCGGAGGCGGAGTACTATCAAGGATTGCAACTTACGGGGCGCGGCGAGCGAGCGTGCGACTCACCTGCAACAAACACACGGCCGTTACTGAGCTGACTCACCGCGACACAGCCTAAACTATATACGAACACAGTTATTACTAACAAGCCGTAAGTGTGTGTGTTACAGCTGATAGCTGACCCCGCGAAGAATCGAATATTTAAACTCTAAATGCAATATATATACTAGATTATCCTCCGGCTCCGGGTTCACCCGCTGCTTGCTGCGTTGCTTGTAATGCGAATGTACGTCATCGAAGACTCGACGGATGAAATCGCTAGTATTGTGAAAGTTAGTATTCAGTACAACTTGAGCGGTTCCCAAGAAGTAACTTTCTTCTCTAATATAATTTTTATTCAAAATAAGGTACGAAATGAAAATCCTTAAAAGCAAAATACTAAGAAGCTGCCGTGATCCTCGGAGGACCCCCTCAGGAATACACGGGTGGAACTGTTGTTCCGCCAACTCCATGACTCACCGGCTACAGCGACTTCTGCTGGGTTGCTCTGAATCATTGACCACTCTTTGTGGATTGTTTGTTGATAGTTATATATTCATTGTTTAGCCTTTTCCCACTTGATTGAGTTCAAGCTCTCAGTACTCAGTAATAGTTACAAGCGGCCGATGTCAAGTCATATAGCGCCGCCAGTGACGACCGCCGACATGGCGGCGAGACGACGAGCGAGCGACTCCTACGAGACACCGCTCAGGCGCACCTCAAGGTCACTACAGACAGGCGACAGCTTCGCTGTGAGCCTGATGGCACGGAGGCGCGCGGGCGAGTGCGACGGGCGAGTAGCAAGTATCGTAATTACTCGCCCGGCGGAGTCAAGTGGAGGCAATCAATGCGAGCGCGTCTTGCGACACGAACACGGCTCTACTCCCGGGCGGGTGCTCGTCTCGATGGCTGTGAGCGCTGGACATCACAGATAGCTCCCCCGACAGCGCTGGAGTGGGGGTTGTTGCTCACACAGAACGGCGCCACGAGGCGAACTAGAACGCCGAATTCCTTTCTTTATAATAATAACAAATATTCTTTACAGTCTCTGTAATAGAATATTCATAAAATTTGAAACTCGAGTCGGGTTGTAATTTAATCATTTTAGTTATAAACTGAACGAAACAATGGCGTGTGACGTCACTCAGGTGGGAGCGATAACAGCGACACTGTTACACGACACGGCGTCACGTGACGCATTTGATATTCACAATAGGAGATAGTTGCGGACCTGCAGAAGCACGAGACGGTGTCGTCGACGTCGAGCGGCTGCGCGGGCGAGGGCGGCACGCTGCGGTACTTGACGTGCAGCACGTGGCGCCGCAGGATGGCCGCGGGCCAGCGGCGCGGGCTCGTCTCGTCGGCCATGCGCGCGAGGCGGCGGACTACTGACGGCGCTGCGGCGCTGCGGCGCTGCGGCGCTAGCTGACCTCGCGCGTTATCAGCGCCTCGCGCCTCGCTCAGGTGTTGTGAGCACTAATACTCTACTACTGATCTATACTTTAACTTATAGATCATTCTAAATAGGTTGCTCTTCATGAGCTATAATAAGACTTGGTTTGTTGTTGCTACAGATTAAATAAATTAAAATAAAATAATTTTTATTCAACATATAAAGCATTACACTTATATGTTGAAAATCATATTATACCACCGGTTCCAAAACAAACCTCTGCCTGAAAAGAACCGGCGAAACAAAATCAGGGGGTTGTAGTTTATAAGTATAAATTGTTTATTTGACTAATTAAATACAATGATATAATTGATATCTCTATAAATATTTAGACGTACAAGTATTGCAATAGTGCAACGGCTGACAGTACTTTGTGTTCAATGGAAATTGTTTATTCCTGTTAAATATGTTGAGTCTATTTTAATAACAAAAATGATAAGCGATAGTAGCAATACAGCATTACTAAACAAATATAGAATGTAGTACTAGCAGTGCCAGAGTCGCCCCATACCACTCCCTTCCCACAGCTACGCTACAGCTTCCATGGCACGGTGCAATAGCAAAGTTAACGGAACGGGAATGAGAATGCAAGCACTGTTGCACAGCCCCAATGAAACAATTCAACTATACTCACCTATGGAAGTGCTACAATGAACATTCTACCTTTATCAATAATGTTATGATTAAAATAACTTATTTTAAACCTTCATTGTCAAAATTACATTTTCAGAAGCATTTAATGAAAATAGTCCCGAATATAAGTATGAGAGCCCGTGTTTACTATGATTCACTTTTTACACAGTTAAACACTGTATTGACCTCAGCGGCAGCCAATCAGTTGCTGCTTCTATTTATATACTTACATGACAGTTGAAAACTTAAATGTACAATATTTTGTATTTACCATATATTATATTATGTCACAAACGCTAGTAATACACAATACCCTTACAGTTCTGAGAGTAGCAATGCTGGGAGAGTAGAAGTGCTGGGGCAGACGGTCGAGTACTCACCCCATGAACCAGTCCACGGTGTCGCGCAGGTACTCCGGGAGTCGCTCCAGCTTGACGGATTCCCTGTAGCTCACAACTGAACACAACGGAATATTGTACCTTAAGCTAATAGCACCTTTAGCCACACAAACAAACCGACTTTCCCATCACTTTGTCTAGTTTTTAAAGGCGAATTGAAAAATAACTGTTCACTTAAAATATTGTTAACTAGAGCGTGTCACAGTCACCGAAGAAACAATTTTATAGGAGCAGCTGAGGCAAACTCGCCATGTTGCGCAACTTTGGCTCAAATTATTAAACATTAAGAGCTTATTTCGTAAATCTCATTTGAAGAAAATAATCACCAATCGACATTCTAGAGTACTTCATTTATTAATGCTCGATATGGCATAACTTGTTATTTTTGTGTAAGTCCCTAAGAACAAGATCGTATACCAGAACAAAATATAAATAACAGGTTGGTAGTATAACATCTCTTAGCTGGCAATAATGCTACCGAACTGTCAACGCTAAAGTTACATTATATGCACAGGGCATAGAGTCCCTATTGTAAAATCCAACCTAAAATGTGACAATCGAAAAAATATAAGCAAATGATTTATCTGTCTCGTTTTGTTTCTTTTGATTAGACAAGAGTGATTAAGGGTCATCTTCTGTCTTTTATAATTTATTGGACACTTTAGTATAACAACCTTATAATACTGTGGAATTACTTCTCGACAAATAGTCATAGACCTTGAAATATCAGAGCAGAACATATGAACGAAGGCTAACAAAACATTTTTATCACAGTCTATATATCGGTGTCTCATTGATCTAATCGAAATGTATGAGCCCAATAGCCAGCTCAAAAAAATGTTTGGGTTTCTTTGTGGAACATTTTAAGACATTCATTTAATTGATTTGACATAATTATTAAATCAATTTATAATAAAATTATTAATCATTAAGTGCTCGCCACTATTTTATATAATTTTGAAGTATTTTTTTTGAGTTATTTAATTTATTAAAACGAGCAAATCTTGTAAAATATAAATAATCTCATTCTCGGAAACGGCACCAAGAGGTTTTATGACAGTGACTATTCAACGAGTTTTGATGATAAATCGATATAGCTTGGTTTTATTAAAAAAAAAAACATTGTTTTATAACTTTACAATTAATGAAAACTAATCTTAGAATACAAATGACAAGTTGATAATAGCATAGTTCGGAAAGCGGGTGGTATCGAGACACGAAGACTCGGGTTCAAATCCAGTCTTTTATTAATTTTGTATATTTATTAATTTCTTATTATTCGTGTACACTATTTTTTTTAGATAAAAGTTCAAAAAATACTTTTAAAAAAATACAGCTCGGTAGCCCTGATATTATTCTTAGTTCCCACAGATAATGATTATATTTGTAATGGATCTATGGATCTTCTATAACTGATTTATTGTAGCTTGTAAATGTCAAAAACAGAAAAGGTTACTTTGGTCAAATATTATATATCATTAAATCGATAGTTTATTACTGTGTGAAATGTTTCGTTTACCGTTTGGTGAAAGGGTTGATCCCCTGGAAGAAAAGCGTCAGGCAAGGGAAAACACTATCAACAGCTTTTTAACATTTTGCGCCATTTGTGCTGCGATTAGAATTGGTAAGCCGTAATATTGGAAATCCTAAATGTTCTGTATGAATGATCTCTTCATATCTGCCAACCCGCATTGGAGCAGCGTGGTGGAGTATGCTCTGTGTCGTAGCTGTGGCTGTTACAATTACATATCAAGTAACAGATTCTTGCATATTCCCAAATTCTGCAGAAACTGTAATCATTAGGAAACCGGGAATATTAATGCATGAGATGTAAACATTGTTAATTATTAAGGAATAAAAAGATCAATAATCACTTATGAAACTTGGAGAAATATACATAGTAGAAACATTCCCCTTCCTCAGAGGCATGTGTGTGATATGAATTTTAATTCAACCTAGGCATAGAAGCTTTTCATCCCCTGTCTATATGTGTAATTGTGTATTACCTTTTGTAAAATAAAAAATTATGATGGTAAAATGGAATCAAAATAAATGATTTAAATAGATTTCTTTTTCAATTGCAGCTCCGGTCATCCTAGAGCACAGTGGGTTTTAAACAAATGGAATCACAATTTACTTTAGTTGTAATGGGTAGCTGCGTGTGAGGTTAGAGTGTGCACCACGTTCCGGAAGCATGCTTCTGCGAAGCCCCAGAAGCTTACAAACAATAGAAAATATGTAAATAAAATATTTGAACACTAACTTTGTATTATTCTGTTATAAAATGTGCTGTAACTTGTAGAATCTCATTTTCAACAATAAATTGTAAAGCTTTACACGAGAGATGGCTACGTGGGCATAATCATAGTCGGCAAATAAAGCTGACTACCCCTTTTTGTACTTTGTATATTTTTGAAATTTATGGCAAACTTTAAACAACAGTAACTAAAATATTAATTAAACATTTTTTAATTTCATTTGAATTTACAGAAACCCTTATTGAATTGTTCAAAACAACAAACCTGTAAAAGAGGCTTTTACTTTGATTTTCTACATATAAATATATTTTTTATTTTAAATCTTGCGATTGGTTCGAGAACCATTAACAGATGTTTTGATATAACATTAGTTTATTAGTATAAGTTGATGTAAAATTCGTTTTTTTTTCATTATCTTATATATTTAAAGGAGCTTATCTTGTATATATATATATATAAGATAGGTTATTGAGGATGCTCAAAATAAACCACAAATTGTTTCTCTGAAAATACAAAGAA
>JAOPTZ010294220.1:0-10279 GCA_027564475.1 Doxocopa laurentia | reverse complement strand
AACCGGTGGTAAAATCTAACTTTCAACAATTAAGTGTAATGCTTTATGAGTTGAATAAAAAAAAAGTATTTGGAGCCCATTGTTTATAGTTCGAATCGTATTTACAAGTACAAATTAAAAAAAGATTATATTTTTTCTATAAATGTCGTCTCTGATACCCATTTTATTTATATCAATTTAATGTTTGACTTAATACCTATCATATTCTTAGAAATTAATACAAAGCTATAAGCATTTTTTTTTAATATGCTTCCTCGTTTAAAATTAATTAAAGAACTTTAGTTTGTTGGTAATCCGAGTCTAAGATTTCCGACGTGATAAGGGAATGCGTTTCGTAACTTTCCAAGATCGTACGGGGTAATTGCAAAAGTTTAATTATTACCATTTAGAAAGACATTGCTACTTTGCGCCTTTTATATCAAGAGTTGGAAAACTTTATTAATATTACTTCTGTACTGACATAAATTATATTTAACTTTTCAGGAGACGTTGAAACAACTTAGTAATTTAATTTTGTAAATAGTTTTGTACAGGTTAATAAGCAACTTGTATATTAGATGTAATATATTTTAAAAAATTGTTTGCTTGATTTGAATAGTGTTGTTTGTATAGCCATACCCAAATTCCGTTCTGGTTGATAGTAGTTGGTGGATTTCCTTTTATTTTTATATAGTTTATATATTTTCTGATAGTTCGAATTGATGATTTATTACTTTGATTTTAAAATATTCTATCTGAATCCGACCTCACATACACATACATCACTGCATTTCAGTCCGATGTACAGATGTACAGAATTAAAAAAAAGAATTATATTTAATATACGATTTTTAATGACGTTGTGGTGCAGTGATAGCGAGTATGACTAACGCACGTCGCGGGTTCGATTCCCACACGAAACATATGACCATACAGGCATGTGTTCCGGTTCGGGTGTTTGTCATTGTGATTGTGTGTGTTTCCGGACCCTCGACACAGGAACAATATTCTAGTGGGGGCCATTGAGTGTAGCGTTTATTTATTGTTTTATTTGAGTTTACATTATACGATTATCCGGGAGAAACTTTTGCTCCTTTGAAATTTGTTTTGAAAACATTTTTAAGCAAAAATACATACAAACATTCTTCAATAAGAAATTACAATAAAAATTTAAACTAAAACGCAAATTAATCACTATTTTTAACATACTGATTTATATAATCAGAAACACGATTCTAAAGCTTAACTTTTGCAGCTTATCGACAAAAAGGAATTATATCTGTATAATTCAAGGAGACTAATTTTCATTCTGAACAGTTCCAATTAGCAGGAAATTGCAGTACGCTCTTGTTAAGTGGATATGCAGTACGTGATCGTGAAGCCATAAACCTTATTGTTTTATCACTGGTATTATGTTCTCACAGAACGAAGACAATTTAACAAGCTTAAATAATTTGCGAATATGTGCCTACAATTGGAAATTAGTTTATAAATTTCATATTACTTTCATATTATGATGAAAAAAAGCATAATTATGATATGTATAGACAAAAAATATTAGCAAAGATTTGCATTTTTTCAAAAGAAAAACATCATAATAAAATAATCGTTATTCTTTTTATTGATAATTATCTCAACAAATATATAATATGTAAAAACAAATACCACTTCAATATTTATTATAAAAACATTTATTTTATAATTTTAAGCATAATTTGAACATTACACATTACTACACATTTTTTTCATGTACATACTCGTAAATCAGCAATATTCATTCGGTTTTCACGAATTGATTTTAAAAAGCTATAGCCGCTATTAATACGCATATGAAATAGGTTTATGAAGATATTTTCATCATTAGATCCAATAAAAACGAAATCATCATATTTGAAAATATACAATCAGCAGTAACAAAATATGAGTTACGTTTTATTTTTTTAATAGAAATTCTATATTTCGTATATCCATTGTTACATTAATCATTTGCCATTGTAAATGTAGTAATAACCATTTTTATTATACAAAACACAATGGTGCGATGTTGTCGGTGAAATACATTTGGAATTCCTCGGTTTGCGATTTTCACTTTATTGGATTCCATGTTCTATCAAAAATACCAACACTTGGAATTGTTTTTTAATTGGAACGAAGCTTTGTGAAATACGTGTGATGCACTGCTTGCATAGTTTGATTTGTATCAACACATTTCCAGTTGCAGTATAACTTTTAAAAGCAAACAATATTCAAATTTAAATTCTTTTCAAACTTGACAAGGATTAATGGGCTTAAATAAAAAACAATTAAATAAGGCTATACGGCTATTTTTAATTAGATCGATTTTTATTAATTAGATAGATTTTTAATTATTTTTAATTAGATTAGCATTAAAGCTATTTTTACTTGACAATGCTGTGGCGCAGCCGTAGCAAGCCTGCCTTAAAAAGCCACAGGTCGCGGGTTCGATTCCCGCACAAGCATGTATTCCGGTCTGGGTGCTTATGATTGTCATTGTATGTGTTTTCGGACCCCCGACATATGATTAACATTCTAATGGGGGCCGTTGAGTGTGTAGCGTTAATAAATTTAAAAAAAAAATGAAGTAGAAAACAACAACATTATATTAAGGGCCTTAGTATTTTTTAACCATTTTTTTCTTCTTAAAAGAACATTCAGTTGAAGCTTAATTCATAGCATCGTTACATTTGTTAATTTTTTTAATTGCTTTGTATTGAATTATTATTACTACGGAAAATAGTATAAAATATAATTTCAATGCTTCGTATAACAATAAAATGTCCACGACCGTTATAAATTACACTGCAAATCTTTTGCAGTAAAAAAATATTTTATCGATATATTTTCAATACATCTAGCTTGGATTCGCAGCTGTTATTGACAGGTGATTTTTTTGCATCTTCATTATAGCGACATGGCGGACTTTTTTTATATTTAAAAAAAAAGCTGGTGAAATGGAATAAAATTATTCCGCATCCGCATATTTGTCAGAAAAACATATTTATGTCCCAGTAGTAGTAGCAACAGTAATCTAATTTTGACATTAATAATGTACAGGGTTGCATAAATTACGTGAAATGAAAGCTTTAATAATAAAAGTGTGTGTAATGCAGGGGTCATTTATCTCGGGACGTCAGTTGCACGTGCTTTCCTATCGGTTATGCAAACGTACGATATTTAACTGGAAATTTATGCCATACGCTTTTTATACTTTCGTTACAACAATTAATTAATAACGCTATGGATTCGAGTTCAAATAAATGCCATTCAAATTATTGTTCATAATATATTCAAATAAACCAGCTTTTGTTTTAGGTTTTGTGCTCAAGGTTTATGGCTTATTATAGGACCATCGAATATTGTATTGGAATATTGTTAGTCGCACGGATATTTATATTTAATTATCTGGTTGACCGAGCTAAGCTCCAGATTTTTTTAACAAACTGAATAAAAAATAATAATATTAAAAAGTAATATAAAAAAAATAAAAGAGAAATATAAAAAGTAATCTCAGTTGGGTTTGAACCCACATCAATCGGTCGTACTACTTGCATACCCAATTATGCTATTACAAACTTGTCAAAAATTTTGAAATTTTCCTTCATATTCTAATACCAATTTTCATTGACTATAACAGGGATTAAACAAAATTGTTTAAAATGAAATCTACCTTGATCGTAATTTACATTTTAATCTTGTATATTTTTTTAATCTTGTATATATATACAAGATTAGCTCGTTTAGATATATAAGATAATATGTTTAAAAAAACTATACAATCATTAATACCTAATGTTTAAACTCTGTCAAACATGGACATTTTACGTAAAAATCAATTGACGATGGTGAAATTCAGTAAATAATTTAATTTAGAGAATCATGATTAAAGTACTAAAATATGTTTCTTGTACGTTTATATGACTTATAAAATATATAATTCACATTGGGTTTGTAAAATGGAAACAAATTATCCATAAATATAAAAATTATAGATAAATTTATAGACTATTTCATCTTTCCCACAACAAATAAATTATCTAATTGAAAAGGAAAAATGTATCACAAAGATGAAATTAAATTCTTTTATTACTACTTCTCCGAGACAATGCTGTAATAGGACATTAAATCACGTTGTAATCTAAGGGACAGTTGAACTGTCTTGGATGTCAGGCTGTCTACCACAATGTACTGTTACTGTAGTAACTGTCTACTATGGTCTTAAATTGCGCTCTACACTAAATTTATCACGTTTATTTGAGTTAAAATACACACAAATGTGTATCTAATATAGTTAAACGAACAATTCTTCTATATATATTTACAATCTGATTCTCGGAAACGGCACCAAGAGTGTTCATGAAATTTGGTATGAAGTTTCGGTGGCGTTGTTTTATTACAATTAAATGTTGTTTTATCAGTGTTCTCAGGCAATGAAAACAGCTTTTAAATTACGAAGGTAAATTTCGCAATCTTTCATAAGTATAATATAGCATTGTTGGGAAAGCGGGTGGTATCGAGACCAGAAGACCCAGGTTCGAATCCAGGCCGATTACTCTTTATATATTATTTTTTTTTATTCTTAATTTTTTTTATTATATTTTTTATATCAACTCAGTATAAAAACAAATCGTGAACTCTTTACCGATAATAAAATAGTGAACAAAGCCTGGTCACCCTGATTTTTTTTATTTTTAAATTAAATAAAAAAATTATTTACGTAAATAAATGTAGGTGTAAAAAATTCTTAAATCATTTATAAAATTTTTCGACCAAAAGTTCAAATATTGGTGTAGTTTTATGTATTGTGAATAACAGCAATATATTTAAATAACAAAGCAATTTTAAACGCGATTTTATTCGCGATTGCTTGTAAACGAATGGGGGATTCAATTCTATTGTTTACCATGAACAAATTCAGTTTTATATTGGAATCTATGGAAAAGCGGGTGTTTGGTTAGCATGGTATAAATATCGTTATATGCCCATAAGCCCATTCTTCGACTAGGCGTTTAATATTTTTATTTCAAAAACAAATCCAATTTTTGAGAATTTTGAACTTATGAAATGATGCTATATATTTAAAAATCAAGATATTTTTATTTTTCTTAGTACTATAATTCCATGACTCTAAATAAAAACTTTGTTACAGCACCTATAGAAGAAGATGGAAAAATATTTTGCATTGATTATGCAAACGTGGAAGCTGTTATTGATTATATCACTTTAATCAAAACAGGAAGAAACACAAAGTAAAATGATGAACTTTAAGCTATTAATACACATGCTAATAGTAGCACTTTCTGCACATGTAATTACTGCGAGAGTGATGTGTCCAAGTCACCCTAACTGCGTTTGTGGTGGCACGTTCGCCGTTGAACTGAATTGCAACATCGATGGTAAGTGCACTCAAATGCATACATATACAAATGCATAATATCGATTCACTTTCAAACTAACGACTATGTTCTAATATAGCACTTATATGCAAGCTAATATATATAACCTTTATTTTTAGGACGAACTGTAAAAATAAACCTATTACCAAGTACGTATATTAATATAAAATGCGAAAACGTAACAACGTTAGATTATAGCAAGTTACCAAAATGTGCCAATGAACCAAATTCCTTCAAATCTGTCACTTTTAAAGACTGTCCACTACCGACGACATCCTTTAAAGATATACTAAATCAGATTGGCGTATCAAAAACGATGTCACTTATATTTCAAAACTCAAAACAATTAACTGGATATTTTAATAGAAAACATTTTTCGGGCTTACATGACTTAGCAAAACTTTTGTTATCCGTGAATGGGATAACGCATTTACCGGATAATCTTTTTATGGATATAAGCAATTTAACTTGGCTTAATATACGATGTAACAATATTAACCTTTCCGAAGAATTGTTTAAGCCGCTTGAAAGATTGGAGACTTTGGAGATAAGTCATAATCACATGACTAATATGTCATCGAACCTTTTTTCTCATTTGTCTGTATTGAGAAAGCTATCTTTGTGGCAGAGCAATGTAACGTGGTTTTCTAAGGACTTTTTCACTGGTGTAGATGTACTTGAAGAATTAGATTTAAGTTCCAATGGACTTAACGAACTTCCAACGTCAATATTCAAACCATTAAACAATTTGAAGAAATTGACTTTGTTTTCAAATAAATTCTCAACGCTCCCACAATATTTATTCTCTAATAACGGTAAATTAGAGACGGTCATAATTCTAAACAATGATGTAGAAATCAAAGTATTGCCAAAGAGTTTGTTCGGTAATTTACCGAACTTAAAACAAGTATACATTCAGAGAAGCGGAATAGAAAGTATACCGTATGATATATTCATAAATTCTCCACTCCTAACAAACATATCATTAGCATATAATGATATAGAAGTGATCCCGGAATCAACTTTTAACGACCAAATAAACTTGTTAGAACTGGATTTAAGTCACAACAATTTAAGAAGCTTAGAATCGAAATTATTCTCTTCGTTAGTACGATTGGAGAAATTAAACTTATGCTATAATTCAATTGAAGAAATCACTAGGTAAGCTATAAATGAATCATTTTCTCAAATATTTATATATAGAAGGATTATATAGCTTAAAAATTTTTTTTTTTTCCAGTTCGACATTTTCATCTTTATTAAGCTTGATATATTTAAATATGGAACATAATAATCTGAAAACAATTTCTTCATACATGTTCAGTAACAACAAACAGAGGATGTCGATCTCATTGGCTTATAATCGACTTGATTTTGAAAATAAAGAATTAAAGAATAATTCTTGGGCTGTTACAAAAGTGTCACCATTTGCTCATACTTATAATCTGAAGATGCTTAATTTAAGTCATAATAAATTCAAATTTTGCTTCGAAGATTGGTGGGTTAATGGACATGAAAACTTGGATATTAGTTTTAATTCCATAAAATATCTTTGGGTGAGGATCTTTTATTTAAATATAAATTACTATTCATACTTTAATGTCATATTTTATATTTTTTTAATTTGTTTCAGGATGATGTTAATTATCCGATAGGGCAAGCAACCAAATCAAAATATGAAAACTTGATCAAGAAGCCATTAAAACAAGTTTCGGTATTAAATAATCCTTTAAACTGTAGATGCAAAAATTTTCTCTTTATTGATTTTCTGAAAAATGATTTAAAATCTCAGGTAAGTCAGCTCGTACCATTTTTGACAACGCTGAAATTAATTTTTATTTTCATATTTATTTTAGTGGATTATTATGACTATGATATCATCAAATAAATAAAATAAAACCTATTTAATTCTATAACATTATTATTTTTTTAGGTCATGGACGACACATTGATGCATTGTCCTATCTGGACAAAGGAAGCTTGTTACCTCAGGTTTATTATATTCATTTCACTAGTAACTATGTCGGTCTCATTGTCAACGGTTACAATTATTTTGTATTTTATATACAAAAAACAAATCAATTCGATAATTAAAGAGAAGTTCAAATATTTTTCAAGACAAGGCTATAATGCTGATCAGTATAAAAATATTATACTTAAGTATACTGAAAAAGATGAAGAATTCGTTTTAAAGGAAATTTTACCGGAACTAAAAAATCATAAAAATTATAGAATTGAAATGAAAGTAATAAGAGAAAACTCTAAAGATACTTTTATGAAAAGTTTTACAAACGGTTTTAAAGACGGTGAAACTATTCTGGTTATATTTTCACCAAACTACTTAACGTCAGCTTACAGTCACGTAAACATAAAGAAAATTCGAGGTGAAATGCTGAAAATGAAAAACACGCTTTATGTATTCGCCGATATTGGACCCGAGAATTCGATATATGCTTTCCTAAAAGAGCAACGAGATCAACGAACAGCTATTTTGTGGAGTGACCCGAATTTCTGGAATGTCCTCATTTCCATGCTATCAAATGGTTTCAAGAAAAAAGTTCGTTTTTCCTCCGGTAACGACGTGCGATCTACGCTAAGCACTTCTTATACAAAAAACAAGTTAGCGTCAAGCAATTCATTTACAAGATTACCGGAATGGCCAGATTTATACGCTTCAAATACATTTGCGCACAGTCAAGTTTAGTTTAATTTTCATTTCTAGTGAGGTAAAGACTGACTTCTTCGCTACAATCAATACAAATCTCACATTTCGTAGTTTCAAATCACAATGTAATTTTGTTACAAAATAAGTTAGTTGTAAAAACGTGTTTAATTAGGATTGTAAAAGTTATTGTGTAAAATTTTTACGAAGAGATATTTAGCATGTATGAATTGAAAATAAACATTTGAATCCATTTTATTTTGATTAATATTAATTATTATTAAATGTCTAAATGGTATGTTAATGATTCCACATTATTAAACAGCGGTTCAACTTGCATTTCATACTTAACTTCAAAGAAGTGTTATCATTGCGATATAATCAGTATTTAATCATCAATTTTTATTCATATGTAAGTGTATTATAAAAATGTATTACTTAAACCCATTTAAGTTTCAAGGAAACTGCATATTGTTAAAGAGTTGTAAGCTACAGCTTAAATAAAAAATAATTTCCTTAAAGGTGGTCGTTTTATTACAATTCGTCTTATTAAAAAAAAACACTATAATTCAATTATATTCTTTTGAAGAAATAAAATTCTGTAGAATATTCACATATTATAAATATTATTCAACACTCACTCTGAATATATGATTCCAAATGTGAGAACTGTAGCAGTTGGTAACGAAAAGTAAATGAAAAGAAAACGTTCTCGATGAAATAACACAATACAAATTCTATGATAAGAATAATATAAGCATATTTAGATTGGAGTATTTGTTCCATAATTTTAATTAAAAAAATTAATGATGTTTTTAAATTTAATTTTTTAATATTCGTTTCTAAATCGGTATTCTATATATAATACTATCTATTTTATCACTTATAAGTAGGCTAACATACAAAATTCATATTTAACACATTTTTTTCACAGGACTGCTTGTTTTGCATGAAGGCCAATGTGCAAAGCTTTTAAAGAACAAGTCTCAAATAACCGTTTGGCCAATGTACTGTAATTTTGCCATATAAATCCTTCTATTGTAGCAAAAAATAGTATTTCTACATAGAAAAGATAGAAAAGTGTATTATTTTTAGTGCGTGTTTTTAACTAGAGTAAAAGGAGGCATATAACACAAAAAAGTGAAAATGCTCAAATTGCTGCATAGGCTCGTAGGACCCATTGATATAATGAAGCAATACTTTAAAAGTATATCGTATCTAAAAAATATTTTTTTACAATCATAAAAACCAAAAAATATAAATTTTGCTGAAGTCATAAAGATGGAATGTACTCGAGGGAAGCAGGGGAAATCCGAGTGTTATAATTTTAATGAAAAAAAAATATGAACAAACCATTTAACATTATTCCATGATTTTGATTTAGATTTGGTTACAAATAGCTTTGCGTCCAGGAAATTTGCTCATAAGCACTGTCGTGTGAAGCCTCGCAGTGGACAGGGTGGTTAGGGTGGTTGTGGAACCCGACCGCATTATTTATATCCCCCGCGGATTCCAACATCGGCATATATGCGTAATAGCTGGGTATACATTGCTACGTAGGTTAAATATGATTAGAATATATATGATCGTTTACTGCTGACGATAAAATAGATGTATATTTAAATATAATATGCTTGAAACATTCAATCAGAATTGCATATTTTGGTATTTTGACAACTTACCAAAATATTTATTAATTAGAACGCCAACAAAATACACACCATTAATCAAAAAATTAAATGCAAAAAAAGATTATTTTACAAATAATGATTTTAAAACTCTAATAATTAATAATGTAAGCTACTAAAAGAAAATATAAATAAAGTATTAAAAAGAAATATAAAAACCTTCACAATAATAAATGCCCGAATGCCTAATAAACGCAGGATATTAGTATATTTTATGAAAAATGAACATCACTTGAAATGTGAGTGAGAAATGAAGAACTATGTATAACTATATAATATATAACTACTCTTAAACAATATATTAGTTATTCACTTCGCTTATTAAAAAAAATTATAAAAGCTATAATTTTTAACCATAACAAGGCCACTGATATAAAATTGCCTGCATAGCCGTTATTATAAGAATTTATAATTAAGTAGGGTCATTGAATAGATTCCGGTAATTTAAGGTCATGAATATTCACTTGGTTACACACCCTAATATGAATTTAACATCAACCACATTATTCATAAAATGACAATACTATACAAATAGC
>JAOPTZ010294113.1:0-10284 GCA_027564475.1 Doxocopa laurentia | reverse complement strand
TAATAACAGGATGGCGAAAACAAGACATCTATACTACATCTGTACTATATATAGTATATATTATATTCTTCAAATATGATCTGGATCGATAACATTAATATATATAATTGTTATCCTAAATTTCTTAAACAAAACCTTTACTGGTATTAAATTCAGATAATTACTAAAATCTTAATGATCTATTTATTTTTTCAATAGCAACATGTACACATAATATTTTAATGTTTTCATAGAGCTCTTTTTGAAACAAGAAAACTTTAAAATATATTACGCGCCAAGTACGTGTTGGTACATACTATAAATAAAATATAAAAAGTTTTCGCTGCTGAGATATTAAATTAAAAACTCTCGTAATAGAATAAAGACTAACTAAAAACATATTTCGTTGCGACTAGGAAAACTCAAATGTCGCACTGGTATTTTGACCGAAATATTCATTATGAAATATCATAATTTTTTTATTATTTATGTTTCTGGGACTGTTAACATTTTTAGATTTAATAGATTAAAATAAAATTTTGATAATTATATCAAGTCTCACTTTGGAATCGGCGATACATATTCAAGGAATTAATGCTATGTTTTTATGTTATTTTATATTCAATTAAAAAATGTTTTGAATGAATTTAGTTTATACTCATTGAGCAGTAATAAGCCTTAAAACCTAGTCCAATTTAAAGAAATAGAAAAATTGGGTCATTTTTGCAATAAACTTTGACCTTTCTCTCGACTAGAAAATAATTAATTAGACAAGTATTAAAATAAGTTTCCACAGTTAAGGTTCTGCTGTCTTGGTTACACTCTAACGAGAAATATTAGAGCTTTTTAATTGTATCTTCAGTGACACATTTTCTTAACTTAATTTTATTAACGATCTACTTTTCCTTTATTAATTTAAACTTATTAAGATGCAAGTGCAAATATTATACAAATTATAACGTCTTTAAAAAAATAAGATATTTTATTAATATTTTGATATATTATGTAAGGACTATTAAAAAATTAACGAATACCTTAAGGATACTACATCTAACGGTCTAACGGTCGCTTATAATAAATGATGGTAGAATCTGACAAATAAGTGTAATTCTTTATATGTTAAATATTTTTTACTTTTCACACATTAAGTAACAGCGTATGAGTATAACAATAATTATGAATACTAATTTCCTTGAACTCATGTTGCAATTCAAAAAGTATTTACTAGCTTCTTATGACATATAATTGTAATATAATTAGTAATTTAAGCCAAATTGTAATATTCAGTGAAACAAATAAATAACATATTAAATGCAAGCGTGTGGTTTACGGACTGCGGTGAGTTCAATTAAGTTAGTATGAATTTTAATACCATATCAATTTGGCTGTGTAATTTATCTAGATTTATATAATGTCGGTCAGTAAGTCGGTCATTATATTATAAAAGAGAGAGTGTAATGTGGAATAATAAGCTTACTTTAGCCTCAAAGAGGTTGGTTGGCCATATGATTTATAACGAACTTGCTTCAAGATCAAAATACCTATATCTGAATTTTTCCTCTTCCAATATCTGATCAATTTAATTAATTCGAATATTCCTCCTTAAGTTTAAGAAAAAACATACTTTAATCATAATTTCCTTTTTGTATGTAATTTCAAATATTAACTTTTCGCATTAACAGTTACTCTAAATAATGCAGTCTCAAAGTCTCCATATACTCCAAAAAGTTACATCCTATCATACTAAACATACACTACACATAGTGAGCTAGTTAAATAAGATTACAGAAGGCAACTTGACATTAATCCCGGCCATACACGGTACGGTTCACTGGAGAGGTCTACCTTTGCAGGTATGCCTGCGCAAAGAATTAGTTTACGATTCTGTGCCGGTCGTCTGCACAGGTACACAAAACTATGTAGGTACTAAAAACTCAAAAAACACAGGTAGATCTCTACCGTAAACCATGTATAGCCAGCATAACACTGCATAAATGTAACACGTGATGCTAAACTATATCTAAGCATTTTTACTTATCCAACTTGCGCAAAATGTTAATATTGTTTTACATTCTTCGACGATATCAATTATTTTCTATTTCGAAAGTAAAACTCTTACTCCTTTTTATCGTCAACCGTTCCCAGTAAACGTTAGATTCGAAAACATTCCTCGTTATTTTCAGCTTAACTTTCATAATGCCTGCACCCAATTTCCGAAGAGCTTTAGTGCTTAGTGATATCACTGTAAGTTCTATGTTTTGAATGAAATGTAATTTTTTTTTCAAATATTTTACGTAATAACAGTTTATCTTGCCGTGATTATGTGAATACGAAAAAAAAAATTTAAGGCATATTCTACCTCATCCAAACTCATTAAAACTTTTATTAGAATATGTTAATATAATGTTGTTTTTTTTAATTGTTACAGTTACGGAGAAGGAGATAAGGCTTTGGTATGTTATTATTTTATAAAAAAACATTAACCAAATAATTTATTTTTTTATATTAAAATTTGTTGTTTTATTATACTTACATTTGCAGGCATAAAGGCTTCTTGAAGGACTGTCCAAATGGCCTGCTCACTGAACAGGCAAGACTTTTATGTTAATTCAATTGTATTTTGTGTTTATGTTCACTTACTAAGATAATTAAGTGTAAAAAATACGTTTTCTACATTGGAGGGGCGACTATTATATACAGTTCAAGCTGAAAGACTCATTTTTCATTCTTGTGCGGAAATTCGGAAAATCCCTTAGGCACAAGCCAAAACTCCCACTTTGAAATAAATGTATGTATGATCAGCCCAATCATTTTATCGTACGGGATCCATTCCAACCAACAGTGTTCCGGCAAACGAGATGCCACTGCGCCACAGTTGTCTTTTTTATAGTTTAAAATTTCGAGCAGTTTAATACTAAAACAAAATTATACAGCTTGAAAATATTCCTCGCACATTGAATAATTTTTAATAAGCGTATACAAAAAAAGAATCCACGTATTTATATTAAAATTCTATACAAAAACAAGTCGCTGGTTTTTTATCAAAACAGCCACAAAGTAAAACAAAATAAACTGTGTCAAAATATCAGTAGTGCTAATACTATTGATTTTTTTCAGCTATGTGCAGCTAGCTATCTTATTTTAGTATTGATCATTTTGTTCATCGTATTTGATTTTTATTTCAGGGATTTATCAAGATCTACAAACAGTTCTTCCCTCAGGGTGATCCCAGTAAATTTGCTTCGTTGGTCTTTCGAGTCTTTGACGAAAATAATGTAAGTAAAGATATATATTATTACTATAATGATTTTAGAAATGTAATTTTTTTCAAATTTTACTTATGAATTAGGTGAAAAGTTAGCATACATAGTCTTTGTGGAAAGCCCTATGGAGTAGAAAAACCAGTAGCATCGCCTCTCTCTTTCCTTCTCTTTTTACCTCTCTATCTCTTCTCTTTATCGCAAAATGAGAGCACTATATAGCTTCTTTGATAATCACATACCTACTGTGATTAAAAATACTTTTTATGTTGTTATATAAAAAAAAGTAATTTCTCACTTTTAAATCTTTTTATGTCAGTTAAAATTCGAAAAGTTTAATTTATTTTATAAGCGCAATGCGTACAAATTTACGATAATCAAACAAGTTGGTTATGCAAGATTGCTTAATATTCATAGGGCGATGTCATCAGCATCATCTGAGAGAGTAACTATTTCATTAGGCGATATCATATCTACAATACTATGTATACGAGTCGTGCTCCCTCATCGAGATTATATAAGAATATCAATGCAGCTGTCTTAATTTAATTGATCTAAAAAATTTTGTGCATGTATGAAATCATATCTAAATTTTTACACCTAGTCATATGAAGAATTTTTGGCTCATATCTATGCATATAATAAAACTATATAATTTCTTTTAAAAAAAAGACCAACTTCAAACAAAGATAACTATTATATACTCTAATAATTTTTTTCGTCCATTTATCTCATTGAATTGTATTAAAAATTCGAGTCTTGTTGGAAAGTAATTTTATTGGAATTGCCAGTTTTTCATAGTTTTCTCTTGGATCCCATTGTCAGAATTGAACCAAATTAAAATGGGAAGCAATGCCTTTCAAATAAAAAAAATCATCAAAATCGGTCCACCCCAGTCTCCTTCTTTTTTTTAAATCGGTCAAAAAGGGTTAAATTCTGTACAATGAATAAAAATCAATAAGAATACTCCTAGGGTGTAACATAAGAGAAAGCAAATCTTTTTTGAAATTTTGTCTGCCTATTGTCCGGCTTTAGCCTAAAAATTAGCTTTTAGTCCTCGGCAACATATAGGCTATAATTTATTTTGAAGAATAATAAGGAAGGTCTGGGCAATACTACAATATAATATAACGTATACCTTTGTCACGGCAACGCGTGGCCGGGTCTGTTATTTTTTTAATAAAATTAATGAATTAATTTTTCAGCGGCGATGAAATCCTGCGATTTATAAAAATCAGATCAGTGTCCGTTTTATTTTTTACTTTTAAAAATCGATTAATTTGATATTACTACACGTCCATAATATTTTTTCGATGAAATAATGTTTTAGAACAGGTAGAGCACATATAGGGCACATATACATTCATTAAAAAATATATAAATAACTAAACACAAAAATTCACTTTTACTCCCAAGCACACGCACAACATGCACACAAAAATACACACACATACTAACATATTTGTTGATTTGCTAATATTTAATTTAAGTTATTGTATACATAGTATGAGCTAAATTTTAAGTAAGAATGACATCTGGCATAAGAGCGTTTATTGCATTTACAAAAAGAAGTCAACCTTACAGACACGTTATACACTCAATGACCCTTTCTAGGATATTAACCCTGTGTCAGGGGCTTGGAAACACACACAGTCACAATGACGACCACCCAGACCGGAACACATGCTTGTATGATCAATACAAACATATTATATTCCGTGTGGGAATCGAATCCACGACCTTTGTTGCTTAAAGGAGACTAGCAATCGTTGCGCCACAACGTCGTCAAAAATTAAAAATTGTATACATGTAATCAGTCATTTCATTTACCAATTAACTTTAGCATTGAATGAATGGCGAATCATACACCAAAAATTGAAAAAAAACCCTATTTAAAATAAAATTCTGTATAAGTCTAATAAAGCCTATATTTTGTTAATATTCTAGGATGGTTCCATCGAGTTTGAAGAGTTTATACGAGCCCTGTCGGTGACGTCACGAGGCAATTTAGACGAAAAACTGCACTGTACGTTTAAAATACAAACATATATCATTCAATGAATTTTAATTTCAATTTATATCTGATTGAGTGCCTAAGATTTCTTTCATTGAAGTTCCAGAACTAATAGTTGTTCAAGCCATTATGTTACTAAAAATCTACGTAATATTATTATTTCATTATTTTCAAATAAATTAGTAACACAATATATGTTGTAATAAATTAATAAAGCACAATATATTTTTCTATCAAGTTAACGTATTTAAATTTAATTTCAAACTCATATACTCGTAAATGACTTCAACGGTCTATGTTACATCGAAAACGGAGCCTTCACTACTGCATTTCTCTTCGTAAATAATTATATAACTTTATAGGCTTATGACATAAGTTTATAAATATATGTAAAAGGCTGGAAGGAATGTAATAAAGAATTAATAAATACTCGTAGAGAGAGAGTCAAAGAATTAATTTTCAAATTATTCAATCTCCAGACATTCATCGCATTCGAAATTGTCTTAAAATGTCGTCTAACAATTAATATTAAAATTACAGGGGCATTCCGTCTGTACGACGTCGATAACGACGGCTACATTACACGAGACGAAATGTATAACATAGTCGATGCCATATACCAGATGGTCGTAAGTATTATAGTAACGTCATTTATTTATTTATTTAATAGCTTTACCAATACCTATTTACATTACAATAACATCACTTTTTTTTTAAAATACAAATATACAAAAATACATACAAAAATAAACGTAACAGGCAACTCAAATTAATTTAAAATATAACAATAATTAATTTAAAATATTGAACAAAAACAAAAAATAAATTTTTATTAATGTATAACTTCGTCTTAATGTATAATCTTCGTAATATCTAAAATAAAATTGTTACTAATAATCTGAAATATGTTTTAATATTTCAATATAATTAAATTGAGTCAGCGTGAAGTAATAATAATATAATTAAATCATAATTATTTAACAAAAAAAAGTAACCTCTTTTAAAAGATTAGTAGTGATTTGTTACTCTTTTCAGATGTAATTGATAAATAAAATTGCAATATTATTCCCACAGGGCCAAACACCGCAGCCGGAAGACGAGAACACACCACAAAAGCGTGTCGACAAAATCTTCGATCAGATGGACAAGAATCACGATGACCGCCTCACTCTGGAAGAGTTCCGTGAAGGCAGCAAAGCTGACCCACGCATTGTGCAAGCGCTCTCTCTTGGGGGCGATTAATCGACGGTTATCCTCTCGCCGGAATTCTCATTATTCCCTGAGGACTAATCCTCTAAATCCCCCAAGTCCCTGTCCCCAAAAGGTGTTATATTTTGTCCCGTACGTTCGCTTTTTTTTATATTCTTTATAAATTATGTTAACCAGCTTTGGATTTGCCAACTGAAACATTTAACGAGACAATGCAGATACATTATGAAAAAAAATTCTATTAATAATTTTTCCGCTTTTGAACATGGGAATTGGAAAATAAAGGTCAGCTTAACATAGTTGCGGCAATATAAAAATTTGCGATTTGGGCATAATGCCAATAGGATGAGCTGCTCTTAGTTTTACATCTGTACGGGCCAGTAACCTTGGTATTTCATTTTTTGTATGTTATATATTCAATTCTTACTTTCCTTGGCATAGTCATCAAAGCCAAGGTTGAACATGCTAAATCTAGGCAGTACCATGCCAAGATGCTATTCCAAATAAAGATTACATATTATACGAATCGTAATACATATTTAACGTTGTAAATTTCGAGTTGGCAAATTGTTTCATTAATTTCCAATTCATATTCCGTTTTCCAAATTAAAATATTTTTTAATAAATTTTATTTATTAATTTATTCAATCCCACCTATCCAATAATGAGAAAAGTTCCTGCGAGAGTGAAATCGTTGGCACGAATGCCATCTTTGATATTTCACAAATCATCATTTTATTTTGATGAGATCAATGTGACATCGATCTACAGAACGACACAAAATTAGATCGCATGTTGCTCAATATTATTATGTAATGTGGAAATAATCTTCTTGATTATCATGTAAAATGGATTTCGAAGATACTAATAAGTAATAAATATTATTATACATGGTAAAAGTAAAACCACATTTTAATATTACATAACCGTTAACCATAAATATCCGTGTAGTAGGTATGAAACGTTAGGCGTTTCCTATTATCGTGTTTTTAATTAGATACTTCATGAACACGCATTTTAAATATAATTCACATAACCGATTATAGAATTGCATACACGCATCATCATATTCTGAGATAAGTACGATATTATGTTGTTGTACGAAAACAAAAAAAATTGTTAATTGTTGATTAATTGTTAGGTTTTTAAGACTTGGCCCCACTATCGTTAGGTATTTTGGGACAATATAAATAAATTTTGGGGTTATAACAAACGTTCCGGGGCTTTACAGCCCAATAGATATTAATTAATAATATTCTCATATTGATGACACGACCGATCACACGCTCGGTAAAAGCCTCATATGTAGAAAGGATATTAAAAAACTTCTTATGAAAAATAAGGAGTTTAAACTCAAAAACCTTTTTATTGTAATATAAAAAGGTTTTTTTTTATATGATTGAAATAATCATCGCTGAACATAAAAAAACTTAGCTACGTAGAACAGTGAATAAATTGAAGTTACTCCGTAGAAAAAAAAATCTGAAAAATAACATTTAAATTGTAAAATTCCATACTTCTACATGTCTTCAATCTTAAAGATTGTCTTAATAAGCTTAATGTGACGTGTAGCAAAGCTAATCAATTTCAAATTATATACGTATTCTTGCAATACATTTTAAAATTATCTTGTTTTGTTGCTTTTTAAGTACACTTTCAAATAATAAAAGTATTGAAATATGAAATAAAAGATTAAAACTTAAATATACAATTTTTTTTTTTTTTTTTTATTTAAGAGAAATAAATTTTTAAGACATTTTCCTACAAATTGCAGACATCGATAAAAGAAAGGTATCAGATATATCGATTCCCGAGTCAAATTTTTTGTCTGTTTGTTTTGGAGATACATACGTCATACGCTAGAATAAAAAAAAATGTTTGGGCTGTGTATTTGTTGTAGAATTTAAGTATTTCAAGTGAATGGGAAGTTGACTCGCATATTTAAAAAAGAAAGAATATTCGTGTTCTGTACAACAGATTATTTCGTTGAATTGTTTTTTTTTTCCATTTCCTTTTCCTTAATAAATAATGTGCTTTTTATTTACTGCGACGTAGTAGCATTTATAATCAAAAATATATAAGTAAATTTGAAAAACAAATAAATCCATAGAAATTGGATAAATCAAATTTTAATTTATAACTACTTGTTACATTCATAACTATATAACAATTTCTCGTAGAATTCAATTAAAATTTTATAATTAATTTAAACTTTTGGAAAATTTACTCTCATATTTTATTTAATCCGTCGGCAGCGGACTGAATAATTTTAAAAACAATATATTTAATCAATTCTTAGATAAGTAATAGAAGCAACTTATATATTGATGGGCGTAAAACCATCCGTGTCACAAACACAATTACAATGACAACTACAATAATGTTACACCAACGAAAATTATTCACGTAATAAGCAGAAAATTTTTCAAGATGTAACCGAAATCTCAAATATTTTAAGCCCAGCAATATATATAAGGTGCTTTCAATTTAATGATTATAATTACGTGTATAACAATAGGCTTCAATACTATAATTACGAAGTGTAACCAATTGTGGTTGCATTTCAATAAATCTTCTATTTCCCACGCACATATTCTGATGAATGTTTACACTTTACATTAATATTTGTTAGACGTAGTTAAATGTTAGAATACATGTTCAATGATACTTAATCAGGAATATTTCAATGTTAGCGTTTAAATATTAAATAATTTTAATGTGACACGTAGCCTACAAACATGACTTGCTTAGCTTACTGCAATATACTTGTAAGTACAAAAGAGGAAAAATACATACTTAACTACATCTATTCGAAGTACATATTCCCAGATTATTCTATCACTGAATGAAAGTTAGTTCTATCGTGCAAAGAAACAATGAAAAATTATATTATGAACAAATTGAAGCGACTCTTCATGTTTGGCAAGCAAATGTTTGTAGACTTCGCCGGATAATAATAATTAAGACTAGACATAAGCATTTTATTACTCATTCCTCCTTCAGTTCGCTGCCTTTAACTTTTGATCGTTTAAAAACGTTAAATAGAAAACTCTCTATCTCAATGTAAATAGTAATTACTATTCGCCTACTTTAATACATACTACAATATTCATATTTAATATAAATTATTAATAATAAAGTTGAAATTAAATATTATGCATTTTTATTAATACTACCTTTTATCTTTTATTCATAAAAATCTAAATTATAATATAATTATATATACAGTATCTACATATGTATATAAATAATAAGTAATCTTGAGCTATGTTAGAAGGGGCAAACGGGCTGGAGGACCACCTGATGATTAGGATCACTGCCGGCCATGAACATCTGCAACACTCGCCTTGGATGTCCTTAGATCGGAAAAACCTCCGGCGAAAGTTGGTTCCACAAAGTGGTGGGGCGAGGAAGAAAATGTCTTCGGAATCGTGCAGTTGTGGATTTCCAGACATCCAGGTGGTGGTTTTGGTGGAATTTAAGATATTATTACCGTCTCATAAAAATATCGGTGTATGTTTGAGCAGGGTTACCTACTATAATATTTCTTTCGATGAGTGAATAAAACTAACCAGCAATCGCAATGTACTTCCTAATTTCTTTCATGTTGCTAATATTAACCTACGGTAGCTGCTTTCTATCTGAAAAATTATACTTCAAGTTCATGTTAATATTAGAATTTAAGTAATTTAATAGAAAATTAAAATAAATTATTATAATCACGTTGGAAAAAGGTTAAATTATATATCATATATTTAAGTTATCTAGTTTGTTTTTCAGGAGAAGACCTTTTCGACGATCCCGAACTATTATTTTTTGGGT
>JAOPTZ010294003.1:0-10285 GCA_027564475.1 Doxocopa laurentia | reverse complement strand
CTCAACATGTCCTCCAAATTTGTTTAACCGTGGACCTTGAATTATATTATCAATCATTTAATAATAGAAATAAAAAAATGTATTTGTTTTCTTTGTTTGTTTAAAGTATATCAAATAAATACATACAAAGAAATAAACTTAAAACTACAAACTTATGAAAAAAAAACCTTTATACGTAGTTTTTATGTAAATAGGAAATAATAATTATTTGACGCTGATAATATTACATTATGATTTAATTATCTCCACGAATAATCATGTTTTATATTATGATGGTTCAGCCTCGCATGAGGCACCCGAAGAACCACATTATTGTAAGCCCCCTCGAGGGTTGCCTCTCTTTTCTCGTTCGGGAACTCGGCTCCCCACCCGGTGACGTTGTCAAGGCCTGAAAGGCCAGCAGCAATACTACAATCAGAAGAATTAAAAACTAAAAACTATGAGACAACTAAATTACACACAGACCATTATAATATGATAAAACCCAAAATACAATGTCCCTCTTTGTAAGGAAAAAACTATTATAGAAACAAAGTAAATCATTTATGGATTTTATTATTAAAATGTTTATGTATACGAAATGTTTTGAAGTATTATGTATATACACAAATCTGCGGATGTTTTGATGGATGGCAAATCTGAGGTAATTGCGCTAGGAGTCGTGTGATACATTTTTTGTTCTATGCTACATATAAATATCATACGAGGTTTTTGATTTACGTTGTAAATTACATAGATATGTACATTACTCCATTGCAGTCAGTGCAAGGTATGATAGAGTAATATCAGGTTAATGAAAAGTTTTAAGGAGATGATTTGATTGATTGATAAGGATGTTAATCCGGTATCGGGGATCTGGAAACACACACACAGTCAAAATCACAAACACCCAGACCGGAACACATGCAAGTAACGTCAATACAAACATATGTTCCGTGCGGGAATTGAACCCGTGACCTGTGGGGTTTAAAGCAGACTCGCCACTGCTGCGCCACAATGTCGTCATTATTACTTTAGTGAAATTTAATACAGGCTTAATAATAATTAGTGATTCATATTTCGGTGAGAAAATTTTGTTATCCTATTGCGTGTCTAAATGTTATGGGCAACTATGCATGAAATTACCATAAATCGATTTTTTCTTATCTTTGAATTTTTTTAATAAAAAAATTTAACTTGTATGTTTTCATTAACGTCTATATGATTGATACATATGTATGTATGTTGTTAGTAAACATATATCGCACTACCTGTAAACAAAATTTATGTGTTTCGAACATTAACAACAGACATATGATGATAACCAATAATGATGCAACGTGTTCGTACTAACGGTAAAAATATCGTATGTCAAATATCAAAACTAATCACAAATTGAATAACTCAATATTTAAAGAAATAAGTAAATCCCACAAAATCCTCTACACGTATGTAAAATAATATTTAATTCATTATGAGTAATCATAATCTATAATTTATAACTAATTATATCATTTTCCGAGTTCATTTTATTTTCTTGCTATGAAATAAAACTATTTTTTTTGTTTAACGCTTTAATTTGTCATTCTTATCATTTTCATATCTAACGATGGTTATAATAAATTATATAAGCTGAAACAAAAAATATAATCATTAAAAAAAAGAGGTAGCATATGTATAAATAAGTAGAAAAACTATACCATAGATGGCGTTGTAAGTGCATCCATCATTTAGTAATATACTTTAATTATAGATGGCGTTATTCAAAGATTTCTTATCTTCAGTAAATAAGTATGGACGATGTTTTGTTGGCAAGAAATTATTAAGCTTATACTAAAACTATAAGTCGGCTTGAACCACCCGATTTAAAAAAAAATCGCCCTTGATCTATAATTTACAGTCGGAAGGTTCAATAAAGAAACTATTAAAGACTAGCTGAAGTGTTTACTGTATTCAATCAATACATAACTGTCGTATTTACATAGTTTTGACGTACTTAAAATTTATACTGCTTAAAATATAATGTGGCGGAACATAGGGAATCTTTAAATGTTTTTTGTATTGTTTTCCGTATGAAATTTGTGTTCCAAACACTAAATACTTCTGTGTTACTAAAATCGAGCCAAATTACTGAAGGACTTGAAATAAGACTATATAATTTACTTAATAAAAAATTCTGTCATATATGTAAAATAATCGTACTGAAGCCATTTGAAATGAAATTCATGTTGGTATAATTTTCCAATATTTTCGTGTATGAAGAATTACACCAAAAAGATTAATGTAGAAAATGTTATTTTGTAAAAAAAATCATCAAAATCGGTCCACCCAGTTCAAAGTTCTGAGGTATCAAACAAAAAAACAAAGTCGATTGAGTACCTCCTTTATTTGAAGTCTGTCAATAAAAGGCGTTAAATAATATTTGTTAGTACTGTATTTTATATTAAAAAGTAACAAATAAAATAAATATGGTCTCCGTAATATACGGAGTACACACACAATGAATTTCTTAAGCTAAAACTTGACTACACACTAATACCGTAATTTATACTAAATCACAAAAATATTTACCGAAGTTTGGTTTTAAATGTATCTTGTCATGATCGGAATTAATGTATTAGTTACAATCACTATCTACAAAAATAATTTATACATATTTATAAGAATATCTACTTAGTTCAATGAGTAAAAAATATAACTTTGTACCTTAAAAAAAGTACTGGGCCAGCTGAATATAAAAATATATTCTTTGCGTTTATACTACAAACGATAAATATTTTATTTGTAAATATTATATAAAGGAACTATCGCTTACACAATGTTTTGTTAATTTTCTATATTTACAAATTACACGTACTACATACAAACCGAATCAGTCTTCAAAGTGCACTTTAAGGGTTCGTTGTGCCACAAAAATCAACCCTTCAATTCATTTGTACCTATTTAATTCTCTAACGGATAGCACATGACAACCAGATACTCGGGAATGTATACCGCGCTATGTCGTCAAAATTTAATATGTATATATTTTTATTAACAACCGTTTTGAATGGGCTTATTTGCGTTCAGTTTGCGTACTCTCTTCGAACCTCCAGTTAATTTCATTTCTATTTCTTCCAAACTCTTTCCACGAGTTTCAGGTACAAAGAATATGACGAAAAGTAGTCCATTTATACATAATACAGCAAATAACCATACTGTGCCATACATATTAATTGCGTTTATTATGCTATGGAATGATGTCGTCACGATGAATGTACATGTCCAGTTGAATCCGGTCGCGAGTGAAGCCGCAGTACCACGTATTCTAGATGGTAAGATTTCACCCAACATCAACCAAGGTATGGGTCCAAATCCGATAGAGAATCCTAATACATAAATGACGAGACAAGCTAGTGGTAACCATCCATAGCTGCTGACATCGGTTCCAGCATCTCTTACGTAAAAATATGACCCCAGAGCTACTAAGGTAACAATCATGGATACCGATGAAATATAAAGTAGCATTTTTCTTCCAAGACGATCAATGATAGCAGTTGCGATGAATGTTGATATAAAATTGACAATGCCAATGATGACACTGCATAAGTTTTCGTCGATGGTGCTACCGGCCATTTTGAATATTGTCGATGCGTAGAAAATTACTGCGTTAATACCGCTTAATTGTTGGAATAACATCAAACCCAAGGATATTAGAACAGCCGGTAAATATTTCCTTGTAAATAGTTGTTTAAAGGTATTGCCACTGTCTGTTAGTTCTGAGTCGGCTTGGGAACGCGTGAGATCTCTCATCTCCTTGTCAATATTCGTATTTTTTCCTCTTAACCACTGGAGAGCTTTCTTAGCGTCTTCAGCTCGACCTTTTGTAATGTACCATCTTGGTGTCTCAGGCGCTAAGATCATCAATAAAAAGAAAGGTACCGGAAGTGCTGCGCCGAGGAAAGCAAGATGTGACCAGTTCAAGTAAGTTCCAGCAAAAAATGCTAAAAGTATACCTGTGTTACCAAATGCAGTAGGTAGAAGTCCTAAAGCACCGCGAACTTCAGGTTGGATTGTTTCACCAAGGTAGACCGGGAATGCGAGACTTCCTATTCCAACACATATACCACAGAGAGCTCTTCCTGCGAATATCATATTAATGTTCATGGCATTGGCAATAAGCATCCAACCGAGGAAAAAAGGAATCGCTGTAGACATAATTGTCCATCTTCTTCCCAGGTATTCAATAAGGGGACCACCTGCAATGCCGCCGACCAAAGCTGCTAAGGGCATTAAGCCTCCAACCCAGCTATTCTGTAAAAAAAAAATTAATGGTTAAAAAAATATAGGTACTCATTTAAAAAGTATTATGAAATGTAATACTATATAAAAACATAGTATTTTGCTTAGTTTTAATCTTACCTGTTCAGATGTAATAGACAGCGTGACGTTCATGCTTGGAAGTGCAGGAGAAGTGTATCCTGACGAGAAGCCCACGATAAATGAGCCCATCGATACAGCAAAAGATGCGAGTATCTGTAACAAAATTATAAAATAATAAATATACAGTGAGATTAATTCCGTGGTTTCGAATAAAACTTGTACCTGTAAGACTATTGACATATTTTTTGTACTTGAATATTTTATTTCCGGAAGGAACTAAATGTGAACCTTATCGGGCAAGTTCTGAAGTTCAGTGCGCGATTCGAACTTTTATGAAAGCTTACAACGCATGTACATAGTACAGAATATTTGTTTGAAGCTTAACCCATCCCCAGTATACAAACAAAGTAATAACTGTAATAACATCGAAGAGTTTACTTCGCCCACACTTGCTTTAAAGCTAAACAACTAAGAATCTATATAAGAACATAAAATAGCCGGCTTCGTGGTTTCAACTGTTTTTTTTTTAGTCTCAACTTTTGTTCTACTATTATAAAATTATGATTGGGATTGGATGATTTATGGGAATTGAAATTAATTATTTTCGTCTCAGTTATAAATCACCAAAAAAACGAACTTTACTGATGCAATATTTAGAGTTCTTTAAGAATAAAAATCTTAGTATTGTTTTATTTTTGATCCGTTTATAATTTGTATGCATGCTACAGTATGATTATCCGAAAAATTCAACATAAACGGAGTCGAGGCCATAAACAAGTAGGTATATAAAAAAATCTTTGAAAATTACACAGACATAACTACGTTATACTAAACTAGTCTAGCAAAAAAAATGTAGTAAAATTTGTAACTAACCTGGGTCCATAGGAAGAGTCGCTGTGTTGTCGGTGCATAAGGTTGGCTATCTCCATTTATTGCAAAATCTGGTTTAACTTTATTACTATCTAGGCTTAATTGTTTGACAAACGGCACCGAATTACGTATATTTTCTTCCTTAGCGCTTTTGATCTCCATCTCCATTTTGTATTTATATTCGTTCCCGAGACTGATTTCACGCAACTGTTGGAAATGACGACGTGTCTTTTCAAATGAATCCTGTTCGTCTTCACTGCTGCTCTCTGTTGATACAATCTCAGGTATCGCAGCGTAGTTGGGTACAAGAGTTCCTTGGGACCCGCAGGATGTTGCAAGTGATGTGCAAGTTGTTGATGCAGAAAGTGTGGGCTTTGATGGAACTCTTGCGTATTTTGGACCACGAGAACGATAGAGTCGTTCCTCGTCTTGTTGTCCGCGGCGGTTTTGTTCGCTTCCGCCCTGGAAATAGATAATTGTTACAGTTTTTACTATAATAACATACCTTATTTTAAGACAAAAATTTTCGCAATTTATTAGCACTCACTTTATTAATTTGGATAAATAAAAATGGTCAAACAAGTTCACCAAACATTCGATACTGAAGGAGACATCCGCAAACAAGTCCCATTTATTGTGTCCACTATCTTATGTGCGTAAGACAGTATACATGATAAGACCAGACCTTAAGGAGTCTGGGGTCAGATAGAGAAAACATTGCTTATTGACCACTAATAAGTGTGCATATGTCTACAGCATGCTATAGATAACCTATTGATTTATTTAGAATTTAAGTGGCACCGTATCTTCTATTATCCTTAGAATTATCCAAAGATCAAAGTTTCTAGCATTATCTTATACGCGCTTGCACTATGTTCAAATAAAACAGCACTCGCGACGTTGGTCTTATTGTATTACATTATTCTTATTTCTATTGATTGTTGATGTTATCAGATAGTTGTCTTTCAGTTATAATGATGTTCACCTTTCACGTTAGCATAAACATAATAACATCGTTGATCGTAGACAATACATTATAACAAATAAATAACTTTGGCTACGTACGAAAAATAATATTTATTTATTCACTATATTAAAAACATTTACCTGGAAGTCATCATGAAATGTATTATAATTCTTGGCCACTGTATTATTTGGTGTAATTTAAAAATTATACAATTTTAAATTTTGCAATTGTTATTGATTGTAATAAAGTTTATCGATTGAACGTGTTCGTCAAATGTCAACGTAATAAGTAGGTTATATACCTATCTATATTGCCAAATATTTATTTTATTTTGTTTAGTAAATTTATCAATTATTATTGTTCTATTTAATGTATAAAGTGTATATTATATTTCTCAGTCTTTTATATAACTCACTTCGGTGAATAGTCACGTTATTATTGAACTTATACATAAAAGGGTCAAGAAAAGTATCACGTGGCATGTTCATGTTTGATTAAATACCTAAAATAAATAAATTATTAGCTAACATAATTATTCTCAAAAGTATCAATGGGTAATAAATAAACACAGAAATGTTGCAATAAGGTCATGATTTTACATTTTTAACATAGCCGGTTAAAATTTATATCAAAGCTATTGTATATATATATATACATATATTTGTTTGCTGCCCTTGATCTAGTGTACTTCGTTATCATAGAGTGGGATGCCATACCTTGACCATAACCGTTCAGTTATGGCCCTAAAACAGTGATGTAACATTTTAGACAAAAATGAAATGAATGTCAAACGCTATCAATAAAATTATGTAATATCTTAAATTTATTAAAAACTAGCTGTTGTCCGCAACTCCGTTCGTGTGAGCTAAAATAATATTAATATAGCTAGTATGGCTTATATTCGAAAAACATTAACTTCTCTCTTCACCAATCGACTAACAAGAAGTATTTTCACTATTACTTATGTAAACTTCACTAAACCAAACTATTGGGAACTGGAGATCCCTATGTTATGTAACAGACAAAACCACGTGGAAAAGTTAGTATTTCTATAGCTTATGTGTTATTCTGGTACATAAGCTGTAACATTGCCAAATTTCATTCAAATTCGTCCAATAGCCTTTTCGTGAAAAAGTAATAAGTTTTATTTATGTTATATTAAAGTCATCATTCGTGTATAAAGTGTTACGTTTTTCTTTATTACAATTTGATTGAGATTTTGCATTAAAATTTTCACACTCACTACATGTGCCACCTATTAAGTATAATTCTCGTCAACAAACCCTTATATGGTGTCTGTTTCAACATGTTATATATGGATCAAACTTATATGGCACAAACATTGGCCCCAATTCTACTAATACTAACTGAGACTATTAGTGAGATATTATACATATAGTAGCAAGAATAGACAATTTTTGCTACTTGAAACTGATTCGAAATGCAATATCACGGAAATAAATTGCCTTATATTGTAAGAAGTAACTTAAACAAGAATTAGAGTTTCGCGAAATTATAAAAAAACACGAATATTTCTGTGCTCTATGCCAGAAATGACCATACCATGAACAGAAAGATGATCAAAAAAATGTATTAATCAGCTAACAGAAGATTTTAATAAAAAAAATTATAATAATTTTGATAAATAAAAATAAAACTCTATATTATATCAATGGAGCTTACATTAAAGAGTTTTTAAATTATTGAGTATTATCTTCGCATGTTTAGGTATTTTTAATATAGATATTGTGCTAATAGTATGTTGCTAATTATATAATTGTTTTTCTTTAAGTAGTATTAGTTAAATTAAATTTAAAAATAAAATCAATGTCAATGCCATCTAGCGGAGTAATTGTAAAATAGAATTATGTTCTAGCTAGTTCGTATATTACGGTATTATATCGTTTTCTGGTTTTATGCTTCTCCACAAGCTAGCGCCACTGTCAAAATAAGTTATAGGAATTGTTAAACATAATAAAGTTCCAGAAATGTTTCTACTATCTATTACAATAAAACAAAAAACAAAAAAACAAAAAACGTATTTTTTTATATATTTTTTGTTGTAAACAAAGAAATATATGTAAAGCGTTAAATATAAGAAGTCATTACGTTGTTGCAAAAAAAAAATTATAACTAGGACTATTATTACTAAACTAGGAACTCAAATTTAATTTTTTTTTAAACGTCGACCTTTCAAGGTTCTACGTTGCCTTTCTCAATAGGCGATTGAGTAAATTATTTCCCTGTTTCATATGTGCTCCTTATGGGTATATAAATTAGGTTTAAACTAAAAGTAAAGTATTATTAATAAATTCCAAATTCGGATTTTTGTTCCTAATTTATTTTTAAAAGGACATTGATGATAACGGTTGCCAGGCAACGGCTAAAATCAACCGCCGTCCACCGTCACTCCGACCGGCGTGAACTGCACGAAGTGCCGCGCATAACTTTCCAGAGCTTTCTGGAGTAGTAAATTTTCCTTAAGAAAAGTTGCTTTTCATGTATCAAATCGTTTGGGAATCATGTAGAAATAAAGGATATTGTGCCAATAATTTTACGATTTCAAATATGGTGCTAATTTTTTTGCGATTAAAATTTTTTATATTTTCAAATCCACTTACCATTTCGGTGGAGAGTTGCTTGAGGTACCCCATTATCTTCCCCACGGCGTTGGGGTTATTCTTATTGAAGCTCATCTTGAATATCTTTAGTTCAATACACTTGATAAATTAAGTCCCGTTGTAAAAAAAAGTTTTATATAGTCACAAGTTTTCGTAGTTCACTTAATGTCACACCTCACTAACTTGTAATAGTTTATTAATCGTTACTGCCTGCTTGCGAGCCACTACTAGGCTATTCGGGTCAATCAGACACGGCTTATGAACGATCAGAAAATAACATAAGTCTGTTTTGAATGCACAATATAAAAGTAATCGTATTCATTCAAAATGAATTTCGTGTTTCGCGCCACAGTCCTGCAAGGTTGAACAACATTCAATTAGTTTTTAAAAGTTGCTCGGCCAACGAAAAATGTTGGCAACGCGTACCGTATTCTTTAGAGTTCAAGTTATCTATTGAAACTTGCAGATGGCATCGCAGTGTTTTATAGAAGGTTGGCAGCGCTCGGTGCGACTGCTGCCTCCCTCGCCCCGCACGCGCTCCGTGGCGCCCCCCTCGTCACGTTACTGCCTTTTCATGTGCGTGAACGTTTTTCAGTGTGTGTGCACACACACGAAAACCTATTACTGTAGCTGAATTAATTTGAGTATGTTGTATAATAACTTCAGTTAACAACTTCAATAATACTTAGGAGAATTTTAGCTTTTTGTACCATTCCTTCCGTGGATTGTAAATTATTTCAAAGAACTGAGCGTATAATATTTCATTTAAATGTTCACATTGCTATATATTACATAAATTTTAATTTAAAATATTTGTTTAAGGATATTCAATTAAATGAAAAATGTGTTTTATATATTAAGCCTAGCCAAGGCAAGGAAAATAAACCCAATAAATAACAATGTAAATTTATATATATTTTTTTTATATATACACCACAACATTTATTGTTTTCCTCATATACAATAGAACAATTAATAAATTTTGCCTACTAATTTAATTAGGCAAATATAAAGCTATATTTCACTGTATATTATTTGAATTACTACCAACTCAACAAATCAAATTTATTAATTATTTTGAATATGTTGACGTTATGTTATTATTTATCATTTAAAACATTATATTTATATTCTTAACAAATGTGACTGTGTGTGTCTCCAGACCCCCGACACAGGACTAATATCCTAGTGGGAGCCGTTGAGTGTGTAGCGTGTGAAAAAAAAACACTGAAATACAAGGGGTAAATTAGTTCTTATAAAACGACGAATTTCTCTCCATATCCGGAGATTTCGTTAAAGTCATCATAAAACGTGGAATGAACACGGAAATATACCCAAATAATTTTTAGTAACGGAAACGATTTGTGATCGATAAAAAAAAATTGAATTGACAACCTCTTTTTTAATACTTACATAAAAAGACGCTTTCAATGTATCAGACCATAAAATATGTACGCTGTTTAATTTTTTTTTATCTATAATTAGC
>JAOPTZ010293679.1:0-10300 GCA_027564475.1 Doxocopa laurentia | reverse complement strand
TGAAATAAACAGTTGTAAGTCGATACAAAGATGCATCAAAGCTTCGTATAAAAGATGTACAAGAATACTTGCAGTGTCGTGTCAAGCAGGGCTATATAAACGGTGGGATTGTCAAACAACCACTAATACATTGCCGGCCGTTCCAGCGCACGCACACGAGAAAAAAAATAGTTTTTTTTTTAAATTGTGTCTGTGGTCAACTTTTCTGCTCATCTTCAATATCAAGGAATCCGATAAAAATAAGGTATGTTCTTTTTTTAAATTTCTCCTTATTAATTCTTTTTTTAATATCTCGATTTCTTTTTGTTTTTTTTTTATATTTTATAAAAAATATTTTCTTAATAATTTTTTTTTTTATTTTATTTCTCAAGAATAAATAGTAGATTGTTATTCACAAATTCTTACACGCTTAAAATATATATTAACAAAAAAAACAAAAACTAAGCAATTGTTCTATTAATACATACATTCCGTCAAGCACGATTAGCATTTTGATCTTACGGTCTAATGATTTTCAATATAAGAGAACAACAACAAACGCTGTTAGTATCGTACACAATAAAATGGAACAAATCTAAATTATTAAATAAAATTGTTATTACTTAATAATCTTGTACATTTTAGATGTTTTACTGTAATTTTATTACATCTCTATTCAGACTAAGTGAAGACCTACTTTTTAATATGAGTTTCACAGTTATATGGCATCACTATTATATTTACAAACGGCATTGAATAGTTACAACGAAAAGTATATCGATTTTATATTTAAATTAGCAAAATTAAATTATATATCGATTTTTATATTAGAGCAATTGATAATAAAAAAATTACATCTATGGTTTAATGCTAACAAAACCAAATATGATTATTCGTATCAGCATTAATAAGTCAAAGCGACTTGAAAGAAAATCCTAGAAGCATTGTGAAGTTAGAATTATATAGCACAGTTTGAGATAATGTCGAAGGCTCTATTATAACAGCCAGCCTGCCAGGGCCACCTGCAAATAGTCGACCGTATCTTGAAATCTTGAATACCTACAATCCTTCGTGGGGCCTTAACATTAATAAAGAAACACATTTAAAGTACTCACGTAGCATCTTTATTCCGAATACTGCATTGTTTAGATATTTTAAGCAATTATGAATATATGTATTTCATTTTTAATATAAAGATTTTTCCGCTTTCTGTTGACGTCATAAGATAAAATCGATATAAAAAACTTTTATAGACCGTGAAAGGCAAAGGCGGCTCAAAAAACTATAATACTTTTTTTAAATCCAATTCTTACTGCAACTATATCAACATCAAGCGTCAACCAATAAAAGTAAAAAAAATACTTGGAATTACTGAAATGTAAAATAAAGTGGATGACTAAAAAATATACAATAAAGTGTTCCAAAAATACTTAAATAAAAAAAAAACAAAACAAAAAAATTAAAAATAAATGTCAAGATTATATGATCAATTATAAGCAGTGTGTACATTTTAATGCATGGCCATTAACAAAATATCTTTTAATACGACAAACCAACGCTAATTAAAAAAAAAATTACCGATCGAACTCTCACTGTTTTAATCGCCTTCTACGAAGGTAACGGATTCGATTCCCGCATATAAAAATGTCAAATATTCGTGTCGACCAAACAGGTATCTGTATTTATGTTCCGTGTACTTTTCCAAAGCCACGACTCGAGTTATATTTTAGTCTACCGGTAACTATATGAAAAGTTAAAATTATTTGTGGTTGATACATTAGGTGTGAGACGAAAATTAATCAATAGTTTTGTACACGTTATGACAATGTGAGGCATTTATGAGTCATGTCAGGGTAAAGTCGATCGATATCTCAATGTATGATAAAATGTAGATATTTAGGTTATGCTGGCGTAAATCGATTTTAACAACAAAAACTTAGCTTCCACAGTGAATTTCATTATTAGCCTCGTATGAGTTTAGTTTAGTTGATTAAATATTTTCTACGATCATAACGTGATTTGTAGCGTCACCAAGACACCATTTTAAGAAAGCGAAACTACTTAAGCGGTTTTCAAGCAAAAATCTATCTAAATATTAAGAACAATAGTTTATAGTTTATCAAAACTTATACAAATTAAAATTACATAAAGGAATTAAACTCTCTTTTTAAACTCGTTTATAAAAGTAAATCAAACTAAGAACGTTAAGAGTGTATTTGTTAATTACTTCACTAACAAACTAATTAGTTAAATCTAACTTGTCTTTAATTAAACTAAGACTTTGAGGTCGTTTATAAGTAATGTAAATGTTTTCTTGCTTTATTTAAGATTTTTTAGTCCTCAGGACTAGGACAATTCATTTTTTTTTGCAATGCAAAGGGCTTAACACATTAAGGGTCCTAGGGGGGGGTCTTAGTTTGTTTAAAACTTAAGATATTCTTAATATTATCAGTTTGTAAAGATGTCTTTTCATTGAAACTGCAAACAGTATAAATAAAACTAATCTATTGACTACAAAAACTAAAATTTATACAAAGAGCGTTTGACATCTGATCTCTAATATAAGGGTAAATCAGTAAATGCCATATAAACTGATTACTTCATAGTCAACAATTTCCTCAGATTTTCCTGATTTCTTAAGAAATTTTAAGACTTTATCCAAGAATGTTATGCTATAGTAATTTCGTTTATATGTATGTATTATCAATATGTAGTATATAGTGGGACTTTAAATTAATTATAAGAGCAATTTCCTTTCTTGGAGTTTGATAGAATCGCTTCGTATATAAATCAGTCGCAAGTACCTACGTGTAGCCCTGTCAATTTTATGACGTATGTACCATATATTCTACGCAGTACATTTCCGCATGTATGTGCCACGGTCCCATAATATATGCATAATAGTTCAGTTTTTTGCAAAGCCTTTTGTCTTTATATATTCTGAGAGTAGACGTTAACTATACAAAAATGTTTAGCTATGATTTTTTTGGTTCATATTATGTTTAATTTTGTTTGTAAAATAACGAAGATAATGATATAATTTTGTGACACTATACTATTTTTAACAGACTTTAAAAGCAACTTTCTTTTATTAGACACATTTATCGAGATGGTCTCATCTACATGTAAAGTAAAATCTTACAAATGCCAGCCCACGATTATTTATTAAATCGATATTTTTAAAGTTAGTATATTTAAAAAAAAATACTATAAGAATTGTTGTTTTATATGTTAGTACGTTAAATATTTGAAATATAATAAAACCTCACGATAGAATTACTTATATAGAACAAAGAAAAGATAGATATATAAAAGAATAAATTTGATAATAGGGTACCGTGAAAATTTACAGTCAAATATAAATCCTTTCAAGGAAACTTACCGCATCAATTATTTAAACAAAATAATGTTTTTCATGGATCGTCAACACTTAGTCATGCTCTAAACAACACGATGCATGGAAACATTTTCGGTCGAACAAGGTCGTTGTTTATAAAAACATTGTAATTGTTACAATCTTATCAATACAACAGTTTAAAAGGATTTTTAAACTATTAATAGTATATTTTTAATAATAAAAAAGCTTTTTAATATTGTACATTACGCACGCGACACGTTTCTTCCCAGCTAAGACCTGTGTCAAGGGTGACACGCTACACACTCAACGCCCCCACTAGGACTTGCGTACGGAAACACATACAAACACATGCCTGTAAAAATTATATTGATTAATTAGTCTTATGAAAATTTCGTGGGAGCAGTTGATAAATGGGCGCCCACGTCGTTAAAATGTCCCATAACGAATTGTAATTAAATAATTGTTGCAGAAAATAATAGAGATAGGTATACGAAAATAATTATCTCAAAGCGGTTTCTTATAATTTAGTAGACCTAATAGCCTTCGCGTCGAATTACGACCGCTTAATGGTTGATTGTATCTTTTTTGTAATAAAACTCCATAAAAAAAATTGAAATCCTTTGAAGATGAGCTGTACGAAGGCTAAGATAAAGAAAAATATATACACATAATTGGTAGTCGTAACTTGAAATAATCTAAGAATGATTCGTTACATCAAAATAATAGCGTTTTTATCTTAACCTAGATGGCGCAGTTAAAGTTTTTGTACTATTTACGATTTCATATCTCATCGAACTAAGGTGTTATATAAAATCCAGTATAGCTGAATATGGAGACCATCATTTATATTTTGAAACATCGGGGAGCGTAAATAAAAAGTAATTATTTTGTTTATAAATATGTAATAAATGTCAAAGGTCAAATATTATGCAAGTAAGTTACTTAATTGAGTACATTTATTGACATTTCGAATGCAGTATGTAGCGTTACGTCGGCTAAGCGGAAGAGCTGCTGGCATTGACCTAAGATTCTAAATCGCTGCCTATATCTTCTATGTATCAAAGCTATATTTACCCAGTTTCTTCTAACAATCATTACATAAAAACTTTAGCACTAATATATTAGTTTGACTTTTAGACCATTAATTTAAATAATTATATTTTCAAAATGATTGTTTGTAATTCCGCATTCCTTTCGGTTATGAAAGAAAATTGAATGCTATAGTAAGTGGTGCAATAGACGATTTTGATAGGCTTTCATGTAACGAGTGTTGCAGTGTGAAGCCCCGTCATTGCCGATGATTTGATTTATTCCGAACGAGATAATAGGATCGATCAGCGTCCCAATGCGTCGACAACTCGACAATGAACCGTGGGTCGTATATTGCACAATCACTTGAATAACGGGTTTCGACATGCGACAACGAACCTCATGCTGCAGGAACTGTATAATGTTATAACTAAAATACTAAAATTAGGCCTATCATCTATATTTTAGTAATATATTTCAAACAATAAACTTAAAGCCACTACGTTAATTAAAAAATATTGAAAGAAAGAAATTAGAAAGAAGAAAAGAAAGAAGAATATTGAAAAAAGAGATATTGAAAGTTCTCATTTTAATCATTAAAGAAATACAAAGCAATATAATTACTAAAATAATACAATTAAACTATACGGCTGTCTAAATTTGTACATAGAGGAAAATTACATTATTATTGATTGTTTTTTTTCTATAATGGAAAGTAGCCCAGTCAAACAAAGGGAGAAATAGACCGGCAACTCGGTTTTTGTATGAAAACGTGAACGGAGAAAAAAGCTATAATGTCTGTCTGGGTCACAGACGGTCGCGCCTAAATGTTAAAAATTTTGTACTCCACGTGTGTCCAGCAAACGTGCGAATTTTAATAACAACCCTCGTCCAATTTAATGTAAGTTATACTTACAATAATGTGTAGGACCATACGAATAATGATGCAACGCGATGCTATGTAAATGAATAACATTGAATTTCCCAAGAATGTTCCGAGTACGTACTAACGAAATTAGACGAACCTGTTCTGTATCTTTTTATTCAAATGTAAAACGATTTATCGTTCTTTAAGTGTATGTAACGTTTAACTGTTTAAGACATTAAATTTTAGTTAATTTATACTAATATCTGGTTGAGCAATGCATAAGCTTTTTAAAATGGCTTTTGTGATAGATTAATGTTTAATATCCGTCGTAAATATTAAACTTGATTGTGTTTTACAAAATGTTTGCTACATATAAAATATACTGCAATAGTACATAAGTTAAATGCATTTATTTTTATAGAAACGATTTATCATTACATTTAAATAGCGAATCTCTACGTGTTTACCGCAAAAGATGTATCGAGATAGCTTGCTTGTTAACGTATTCGCGACGAAGTACATATATAATTGGATCAAACGATCACGTTCCTTGTAATATGACTGTATTTTATTATTATAACTTATAGTAATTGCTGATTATAATGCAGATTTCGTATCACGTTTACAACCGCTTATTTTATAAACAAATATAAGTTGAATTGGATTTATAGAAAAAAAAAACGACGGATTTCATGACGAAATTTAAACGATAATTACATATTTATTTGACGTATCGGAATTTTAATGCAAGAGGAATAATTAAATTGAGGAAACTACACTGCGACTGTTCGTAATGTCGCAACGGCAATCTATGTTGTGGACAAAATTTTACAAGGCCTACAAAACCAGGTTGCACCTAGCGGTCAAGTAGAAAGTTTATAATAGTTAAACAAATCGAAATACTTAGTAATAATATATTGTGTAACGTGATTAAATTATTCTACGATTTCACTAAATATATATTAACAATTGTGTCTTGACCGGTCTACATATTGAAAACATAAGTATCGATTGAATAATGAAAAAAATCTTCCACTACACGGCCGTGGTCAGTTTGAATGCCGGCATATTTTCTGATTGGCGCAATAAGCCAGCATGCGCTGGGATTCAATTGAAAGATTGCGCCGATGTGTGGGAAGACGACAATACTTGGTCTCTGTCCACCGAGGATATCCTTCCAGAAAATAAATAACTAACAATCACTTAAATCATACACGTTATAGTGCAAAACGAACAGAAATGAAACGCAACACGTTACGTAGCGACTCTTGTAGCATTTGACATTTTGTCATCTTAAAGTTCATTCCAATGCTCTTTAAGGCTTGGATTTGTTATGCTGCAAGGCGTTATTTTTTACATAAACATAATATTGTAACTTATGTTACGTTATTCTCAAGTACGTGAATGAATGTATTTATCAGAGACAAGTTGCAGTTTCTAAACTTTCGTGTTTCGTTAGGCGCCAAACATAGAATCGTTTTTTTTTAAATTATTTTCTTCATATCTTTCCTTTGGATTAGCACCGCGTACTTTTGTCATTTTTATTATTCTTCATTTGTTAAACAAAAAAAACAAAACATTAATTACAAAAAAATAAACTTATGGAAAATCTAAATAACATGGCAGTATAACTTTTTAATGATACATTACATAAAAAGTTAACTACTTAGTCTATGATTATGTATCAATTACGATCGATACTGATGGCAATGCCCTCATCAGTTCCTGTAACCGGTTCGCTATCTTGATGTATGTTTTGCTTTTTAATCTCTTTTATTTTTAAGTGCAGCGGGCAATGCAATAACGTGGTCAGTTTTGTTTATTTTTTTTAACCGTAATATAAGATGGATGACCGACGTTATATTCTCTTTATATATATATCACATATAGCATCAACAATATAAATAATACATACTATTTAAAAATTATATATTCTTTATATATATATATCTTAAACTTAAAGCAAATTAAGTACATTTTTTATTAAACAAAGATTTACATCTTTGTGGTCCATTAAGTAGTAGAAAGATTAATTATGTCTAGATGGCTTCGAGTGTCTCTAAATTACAAAATACCTAATGATAATATATCGGTAGCTTTATAGAAAGTCATGATTAATTTTATCATTAACGTACAATTTGTATGTATAATTTTTCGTCAAACATTTTTAAAACCTTCTTTAGATTCAAATGAGACTTTAGAATTTTATCAATCACCAAAGTTTTAATATGTTTTTGAAGTAAATGATTACGGTTGACGTAAATGATTAAAAGAATTGAAAAAGTTATAAAGTGCTACGTTTTAAAATCGTCGTACAAACAGTGAATCATTCATACGATAGTATCTCTGCATTCTAGCTGCCGATTCAATTCAATGAGTCGATTAAAATTCAGATAATGTGTGGTGGTCTCGCCGGATCATCCATATTACTGACGCGCGTTTAGCATCCTGCCAACAGCACCGAGTAGGAAGTGTCCATCATGTGCCAACTTAGTTCATTCATTTCGCAGAAAAAGTAACAATACGTTAACACAGCATATAAAATTACTTTAATAAACATATTTTTTTCTGAAATTTATTAATAAACGAGAATCATTATGTGAATACGTTAAGCAAAAATGTTGTACCCTTTTTTACGAAAAGTACGCGGACGGAGAGTTATGAAATTTGGCACAGTCATAGTTTATATAGAGGAGTGGAGAAGTTGCTAATATTTTTTCATATAAAGTATAAAATAAAAAAAAACATTACGCCCACTACCGTGCATATGTCACGCATACATATATACATATATCGACGGAAGAAAACGAAAACGTAGAGACTAACACTTGGGCAAATTGCTTTTTATGATTTGTAAGTAAACGGATAATGTAAGTCCCCTCGTATATATAATTAGACCACTTAATATCTTTACGTTAACAATAATTAATTATATAACATGTTACAAGTTACACCAGAGCTGAGAACACGTAATGATTACTACCACCAATTTATGCATCACCACTGTAATTCTAAAGAACGGGCTTGTTTTTAAAATAACTATCCGGTTCCAGTTTATAATCTATTTGTAGAGCGGCGCCAGACTGCATTCCAATAGGACCTGGGATATCGACTTCAGGTTTTTTTCCTATAACTAGCCAGGTTATTAATAGAACCTGGCCCTGTACTTGTTATGTTAATTTATAGCCCATTTTATCTTTATAAGAATAGGACAGTATATATTTGGATGTATAAAAAGTAACAATTTATTTCTTAGAACACTTTCACAAATAGTTTACATCCTACTTATTGTTATCAACTTTAATTCAATATAACTAGAAGATAGGCACCCGTCCCCAGCGTATCGGGCCCTTAGATGATTCAACCTTAATAGGAAAATTACTGTGAATGTTGGTGCCGACCGGCGGCGCGTAACATTGGCCTTACCGCACTCACGACTTGCAGACGTGCATTTGAATTCTAAACAATCTCGTGATCATTATTTCGTCAAACCACTAATTACATAATTTGTCTTTTCAGGATGAAGGTCTTGTTACTTTGTATGGCCTTTGCGGCTGTAAGTTTGGCGATGCCGGTCGCTGAAGAGAAACCAGAAGTACCTGCCGCGCCTCCAGCTACCCCGGAAGTTAAATCTGGGGAAGTTAAGCCTGAAATTGCATCGCCATCGGAGTCCGTAGAAGATAAAAAGCCTGAACCAGCACCAGAAGTTAAAAGTGCTGAGAAACCAGAGCAAATTGAAGTTAAAAGTGCAGATGCTGCAATAGATGCTGCTCCAGAAGCTCAGCCTGAAGTAAAGGCTAGTCCTGAAGTTAAAAAAGAAGAGATCCCTGAAGCTAAAATTGAAGATGTTGAAGTTAAAAAGGAGATTATTCCTGAAGTAAAAAAAGAGGAAACACCCGAAGCCAAGGCATCTGTTTCAGTCGAATCAAAATCGGAAGACAGTCAACCTGCTGAAGTTAAGCCCGAAGTAAAAAAAGCTGAACCTGAATCAAAGCCAGCAGTCGTTGAAGAATCAAAGACAGAAGAAAAAGAAGCTAAGGTCGAAGAAGTGAGCAACGTTCCCGCAGCAAAGTCACCTATTGCTGAGGCCATTGATGTGGTTAGTGCTATTAAACCTGAGGCGGCAGTAGCTAGTGATGTGGTCGACCCAGTCGCTATCAGTCCCGTTGCTGAAACTCAACCAATTATTTCTGCTAAATCTGCACTTCCAGAAGAAGAAAAAATTGAGTCAGCTGTCCCTGAAGCTAAAGCAGCCAGTATCGAAGAGGTCAAGCCCGTAGAGCCAAAGGTAGAAGAAAAACCAGTTGACATTGCAGCGCCTTCAAATGTAGTCCCTGCGATTAAGTCTGACGTAGTAGAAAGTGACAGTTCCCGTGTAAATCGTGATGCTGATGAGAAGAAAAAGGAAAGTGAATCACCAAAAGTTGAGACAAAAGCTGTAGATGCCATCAAAGAAGAAGTTTCTAAACCAGCTGAAGTTCAAAAAGTAGAAGGTAAATCGGTTGAGCCAACCAAAGTAGACGAGTCTCCTAAGGAGTCTGAACCCGCCAAAGTAGAACAATCCAATGATTCCGTTAAAGTGGTAAAAGCCGCGGAATTACCAAAAGAAAAAGAGGGCAAGGAAGTCGTTCCTCTTGAACAACCGGCTGATTCTAAGCCTGCAGCTAAGTCTGAACCAGCCATGGGTGACGCAGCAGCCAATGACAGTTCAGATGAAAGCGAAAGCGCAGAAAAGAGCTCAGAGAAGAACAATTCATCGGAGGAGAGCGGCGAATCTAAGCCTTAGATAATTTAAGTTAGGTTATTAGGCGGTAGGCGTGTGTCGACTTGCGCCCTCGACACGCGCCCTCCGCCCACGCAGAGTGCGTTTGTGATCAGCATCCCCGCGAGACGAGCGACCCCGCCGTGGTCGACACGTCCGCGTGTATATCTGACTATTCACTAGTACTAGAGACTTATTTAAATAGTGGAAAAGAAAAATTACCTGCGTTGTAATTATTTTCAAAGTAAATTATCGAAATCACTGTACTATAAGTAATAATAAATACGTTTTTTATAATTTACAT
>JAOPTZ010293255.1:0-10309 GCA_027564475.1 Doxocopa laurentia | reverse complement strand
ATGGAATATTCAACTGAAATTTTCAGTTTTTCCTAGTTTTCTCCTAGATCCCGTTATTGGAAAATTATCAAAAAAAATTGGGACCAAATGACGAGCTAGACCTTTAAAATAAAATAAAAAATTCAAAATCGGTCCACCCAATTCGGAGTTTCGAGGTAACCAACATAAAAAAAAAAAAAATAAATAAATAAAAAAAATACAGTCGAATTGAGTACCGTCTTCTTTTTTGAAGTCGGTCAAAAACAAATTTGGTTTGAAACTTCGGTTTGTCTTCAAAACTAAACGACATATTTCACTATGTCGTAATTAAGTAATATTTATTTTTAGGATGAAAGAACACGCAATACGCATTTGAAACGACTCTTATCTTTATAATAATTTCTGACCTTAAATTTGAGGTTTGCTAAGAAAGGCGAAGTAAAAGCAAAATTGAAAGTATTTTATTGTAAAACTCTTAAGTACTATATGTTGAAATAAATATGGATTTCAAATTTTCCAAAAAGTTTGGAATCGAAACAACACGAAAAGGAGTATGATAAAAAACCGCAGTACATCCGACCGATTAGCAAAATGGCTTGTTTGTGTCCAATTTATCATATAAAATATTGTTTATTTTTTAAACAACTAACGTGCTTAATGACGTCATATGTAGCGACCGTGGGCAAGTATAATAGCTACTTTCATGACTTGGGTCCGTAGTGATGGTCCGTTAGTAAATGGCTATTATACCCCATTGACAGTTGTTATATTTTATATTTAAACGAGCTAATCTTGTATATATGTATATATAATATCTGGTTGACCGAGCTTAGCTCGGGATTAATTTAACAAAATAAATTCAAAAATAAATCGTAGAAATAATATAAGAACGTATTATAAAAAATATAATAGAAAAATTTTAAAAGTATCAATATCACGGTATTAGAAAACAAAGGAAAATTTTGCAATTTTGAAAAGCGTGTACATTTGGCAATATGGTATATAGCGTAGTAGGGAAAGCGAGTGGTATCATGACCATAAGATCTAGGTTTAAACACAGCTTAGATTACTTTTATATTTTTCATTTTTTTGTATTACATTTTTAGTTTGTTTTGTTAATAAAACCCTGCGCTTAGCTCTGCAACCAGATATTCCGTAAAGTGTGTCGCCAAACTATTCGAAAGAGCAAATTTTAATATGAAAATTATAAGAATTTCAGTTTTTTTTTTGGTTAATAATAAACGCTACACACTCGACGGCCCCCATTAGGATGTTAAACCTGTGTCGGGGGTCCGGAAACACATATAATGACAATGACAAACACCCAGACCGGAACACATGCAAGACAAACAAATGTTCCGTGCGGAAATCGAACCCGCGACCTGTGGCGTTTTAAAGCAGACTTACAACCGCTGCGCTACAAAGTCGTCATCATTATTAAAGTGTTTTAAAATGATAAAAACGTTAAATATCTTTCGGCAGGTATGCGAAGTGTACAAACTGCACAGAGAGACTTTCCACCTGACGGTCGACTACGTGGATCGCTACCTGACCAACACTGACGACGTGCAGAAAGGCCGCTTGCAGCTCATAGGTGAGGCGACACTTGAGATAACATTATGTGCGAGTAATACGCTGTCGTTAACTGTAATGGTTATTATATAAACTTAAGCCTAATCTCTGTATTGCCGTTTCTAAGGATTGTATAAACCAAAAACAATTAAAAAGTACAGTGGACCCCCTGTAATCCGACATGCTCATATTTACATCTGTTGCCTGCGACTTCGTCCGCGTGGACTATATGAACATAATCCTCCTTCTTAAGCAGTCGGTTTCTGTGTAGCTTTAACAATTAAGGTTGAACACACGACGGAAGCTTAAAAAATGAAGTAACTTAACCCGTTTTCCCAATATTTCCTTTCACTGCTCTGTTCCTATTGATTGTGGCGTGATGAAAAGTATACTATAACCAGCTCAGGAGAATTTATTGTTTCTATAACGGTTATACGGGCAGACAGACAGACAAAAATTTTGTTGATTGCATTTTTGCCATCAGTATCGATCCCTAATCACCCCCGGATAGTTATTTTGGTAATATATTTCATGTACAGAATTGACCTCTACAGATTTATTTAAGTATAGATATTTAAATAATTTTTTGCTAATACTTTCGCTAATACATGGTTTATACTTCATTCATTTATTCATTAGACAAAATTGGATCTGTGATTTGTAGGAATACAAAATAGTTTTTTGTAAAAAAAAATCAGACTATAGGGAGTCTTTAGCAGTACCCCATAAACAGACAAATTCGATAGTACGACACTGCCCTGCAAAATGTTTGTCGGATTACAGGAGGTCCACTGTATTCCAAAAGAAGAATTCCATTGAAAGTATTTGTTATTTAAAATGTTTGTATTATATTTCAGGTATAACATGTTTGTTCATCGCAGCTAAAGTAGAGGAGGTGTATCCGCCAAAAATTTGCGAATTCGCTTACGTGACGGATGGCGCGTGCACGACAGACGAGATACTACTCGAGGAGTTGCTTATACTGAAGATATTGTCGTGGAGCATCACCCCCATAACCATCAACAGCTGGCTTAATATATATATGCAGCTAGCCAGCGAAGGTCGGAGTGCAAAGCGCAGGCTTCTGGGTGAGAGTGATGTGGGCGCGAACGCGCTCAGAGGCTACACGTTCGTGTTCCCGCAGTACTCCTCGCTGGAGTTCGTGGTGTGCGGGCAGCTGGTGGACCTGGCCGTGCTGCATGTGGATGTGAATAAGTTCGCCTACAGCGCCGTCGCTGCCGCTGCCATCGCGCACGCCTTCAGCAGAGACCTGGCGCTGCGCGTCTCAGGTAAACAGTTAATTGATATTATTTTGACTACATCATTATCATCATAATTGAATTGGTTTAAACATCATTTAATTGATAATAATTAATTTATGCAAGATGATTTTATATATTTATCTTGTTATTAGAATGTCTGAGTTGAGACGTGTACTCACGTGTAATATTGGGTCTCAGTACTTGACCATCCCAGACCGGAAAAGCTATCAAGGCCAGTAGAGCCAACAGCAATACATATTCAGAAAAGAAGCCAAAAGTTTTGTTACGTGTTCTCGCTCGCGCGCTCTGCTTAGGCGGAACGTGACAATGAATCATAGTTTTTCGTGCGTGCGGTCGGCTTTCATCGATTTATAAGACGATAATAAGAATGAGACGTGTACGGTGCGTTTGTGTTCAGGTTACAGCTGGGAGGCGCTGGAGCCCTGCTACCGCTGGCTGACGCCGTCCGTGGCGGCGGTGCGGCGCGCGGGCTGCGTGGCGGCCGTGCGCGGCGGTGACGGCGAGCACGTGCAGCGCGCCGCCGGCCTGCGCGTCATCTGTCCCGACCTCAACCTCGACGAGAGCCACCGCATACAGACGCACGACATCTCGCTTGACATGTTTGTGAGTATCACCACGATTAGTATACATTAGAACAATAAGTCCAGTAACAGGATTTTGATAATATTACAAATACAAGCACAGGCACTCAGATGTGATCAACATGCCTGTATGGTCATTACGAATATCTGACCTGAGTGGGAATTCAACCTGTAACTTTTGGAGTGTGCATATGTCACCAAGTGTAGTTTTAATTACGTGAAAATACTAGTTTAAAGCTTTAAAAGTTAAATCGTTGATTATAAGGTTGACACCATATGTGTTTAAATACAACTAGTGTTGAATTTTCAATTTCAAAGTTATTTAAAATATGTTCATAAATACGAAAAATTAATATTGTCTCCAATATTATTTATCAGTCTGATCAATTATTACTAAATTTTCAGGACCGTGTTTATCAGCAACTCCTTGAACAGTCAACGCAACGCCCCGAGCACGTGTACCCGCCCACGCCGCCGCAGTCCGGTCAAAAGAGCCCTCGGGCAGAGAGCGCCACGCCCGGCGCATGCGCTCCATGACGTCCGGGCGACGTCGCGGAAACGTAGGCCGCTGTGACGTCACGTCAACGTCTATCAAAAATTAGGCCGCTGTGACGTCACGTCTACGTCTAGGAAAATTAGGCCATCGGGTATACGTGTACGTAATTTTACGCTCGTGAAACGTAAGGCCGTTGTTGACGTTATGATATATTAGGCTGCTGTTAGTTCACATCGGTGTTTGTGAGATTGTACACTGCCGGCCATGTGTTGTAAATAATAAATTTATTGAGAGTTAAGTTAAATGGTTGATGTACATATATTGTATGATAGCTATATTACGTTTGTTATGGAATTTCTTAAATGCGAAAATGTAAATATTAAAAAAAAAACTGATATTATAGAATCTTAAACAATTAATTTTTTGTTAAATTAATATCTGTAAACTGTTAATTATAAAATGCTTAACTTATGTAATATCACTGAAAATACCGAATGCCTAGTAGAAACTTTTTAAAATTATTTTTGAACATAAAAATAAACTACATTTTTTAATCAGAATAAATGTCAAATGAAAACTAAAAAAGCCATGAACTAACTCAAGAGTGAATTTGCATTTATTAACTTACTACTTGACTAACTCGCTTTTGATTTTGCATGTTACTGACACTGAGATTTATTCTGATTAAAAAAAGCCACCTTGAATGAAATCACAGTTTTATTCACAGTTACTTAAAAGGCAATTGGAGAATATTTTTTTTTTCATAAAAGATGAAATTGAGTGCATACAACACTCTCATGAAAATAGCATTTTTTACAATGAAATTAACTTACAGAGGCTAAGAGCCTGTGATGTCTTATAGCATCATAATTTATAGATTAAGAATGACTAAAAAGAGTTCTTATTTTGACAAACCATAGACAAAGTTTTGTTTTCCATAAAATAATTATTCTATTGAAATATTAACTTATTCAGTTGAACATTCCAATTTTTTTTATTTTCATGAATAAGAATATTTTATTTCGATGTTGGTACATTGAATACTGATGTACATATACAATTTATCCTGTATGTTGGTAATACAAAAATGCATTTTATCCAATGTAATCATTTACATTATAATCGTTATTATATTTATTATCAGAAGTATTCATTAAAAATATTTATAACTTAGGTATTATATATAATCTTATTAATTCACAGCTAACACACACATTTAATAAGAAAATAGTTTTATATGTGTGTGTTACTGTAGATTTATCTAAAGCTGTACTCGAAATATAAATTGTAAATAAAATAAATTGATATTATATATTATTAATATAATATGCTTTGATATATAAGAGACTGATAGGATTGAGTCCGTTAAAATTACAATTTGAACTAAATTATTACCAAAGACTTTCAGAAAAATTGCAAGATTAAAACAGCTTATTATGGGACTGATGTCATGTTAAGGGTATAAAAGTTAAGTAGATTTTCAATAATTGTATACCCCAATTATATATAGCAAAAATGCTATATAAAGTTAACTGTGAAGTCTAAAATTTTTTTATATTAAAATTAATTTAGAAATTTAATGTTACTATAACAAACAAAAAACAAAAATTAACTCCCTCTAGGTCGACTTATGGTAATACCTAATTATTGTCTGTCCTAATAATATATACATAGTCTTAATATATTTCTGAGCAATCCTCAAATATTTAATACTATATTTACAAATATCTTACGAGACTATGGTTTTGGATTTCTTTGTGTTAGAAAGGGAAAAAGAATATATCGTTGTCTCTTTCTGTTTATACTACTTTGATGTCTCCGTTAATAATAACAAATCGATAACATGAATACAAGAATTGTACATATTACCAAAACTAATGCAACTTATTGCAGTTCCTTAACAATTTAGTTACATTAGTTTTCTTTTACTCGGTAGAGAATGTGTGATGATTTAAATATAACTTTTCTATTGTAATCGATGACATTTTAATATTTATTTTGACAGCAAAGTCATTAAATTCTTTATATGTTGTAAAATATTTGTTAAATGGATTTTTTTGACTGCTGAATAATTTTGCTCGTTCATTCAAGTACAGGTGGTGGAATGTTTTACTATAATCCTAAAGATTTACACGGTTGGATATCAGAAAATGAACTCAAAATGGTCATATTCCAATAAAGATACATTATTTATAGGTTTATATATATTTTTAAACCTTAAATATAAACTTGTAAATACTAAATTGAACCGTGTTAATCAGAAAATGATACTTTTTGACATGATTTTTGATCATATGTTTTTTTTTTATTTAGAAAAAGAAAATCTATTTTTTTATAAAGCAGATAAAATATAAGCATGAAACCAATTTATAGTTTTTACATTCTTTTTTGTATCAATTGTAAATATTTTGAACAGAATCCAGGTGTTTGTAAAAATTACAATAATTTTATTAAATAACAGCAGAGGTTGCTCCATAGAGTTATTATACTAGAGCAGGAGAGCCAACTTAAAATGTGTCCATCGAAAAAAAAAGGAGACAGCAAAGAGGCGCCGTCTCTGTCTCGTTTTGTTCCTTTTGATTAATTATTTTTAGTACACTCTCACTCACTTGTCTATGGCTCACCTGCTCTATTAAAATAACTCTAAGGGTTGCTTCAGATAAAAAAGATTTCTAACTTAATCATATGTGTACGAGTATATTATAGTATATAATACCGTGTGTAAATTATTACCATCTTTAACGATGCAAGAAGCAAATGCATATAATTTTGTTATAAAAAAAAATGTTGAAATAAAAAAAAAGTATATTTAATTAATTCTATGTGTATATATATTCTTGAAAATGTATTAAATCATTTAAGGCTAGCTCTGTAGTCAGTCAATGTGTATTTGTAGTGCAAAGTTTCGACGTTGAGAGCCGGGTTGTATCTCTTATAAGCTGAATTTTAGAATTAAGTTGAACGATTACGCTTACCCCTAAGGCGATTCGCCTTATAAATAAGACTTAGTTATGTCACTTTACATCAGAATTAAACTTTATTCTTAACATAAGTTGCTTTAGTTTATAAGTTATTTTTATATCAATGTATGAAAGATTAATATAAAAAAAAAACATAGTACATTTTTTAATTTTTTTTTTGTAAAAGTGCGTGTGATCTCATGAGTTAATCTGTAAGCCTTTCTTATTGCTAATATTTGCCGTTACTTGTGCAATAAATATGCATTCAAACTGATCACATTGTATGTACGGAGATGTTTTAGCAAGTATAAAATAAATGGTGTTCATGATCTATTTTATTATTTATATTTTATACTAGCTGTTGTCCGCGACTCCGTCCACCTGGACTATAATATTCCTAATATGGCTTACATTACAAAAACATAACCCTCCTCCTGAAGCAGTTGGTTAATGAGATTCATTGTCACTTATGCTTATGTAAGCTTCAGTGAACCAAGCAAATTAATTATTTCAAATTACTAAAATCGCTATTATAAAATAGAGGTCGGTGATAAAAGGGTAAAAATTAAGGGTTGTATGTATTTTTTAATGTCACATTATAGAAAAACAAAAAAAAAGTTTAAGGGTGAATAACCCTTATCACTTAGGGGTATGAAAAATAGATAGTAGCTGATTCTCAGACCTACTGAATATGCATATAATATTTTTAAAAAATCCGTAAAGCCGTTTCGGATAAAACAAAAGACCGACTTCAAACATAAAAGCTCTAAAAAGTCTAAAATAACTTGTATTAGGTATGATTATTGCCATTTTTGGAATCGGTGTCTAAGGAATATTCGATTACCATTTACCCAAACACTGATACAACCTTTTATTTTGTTAAATTTTATTTTATTTGTACTTATTTTTGTGAATCTCTACATTCTTCCATTTGTCTCATTGAATTGTATTGGAAATTCGAGTCTTGTTGCAATAATTCAATTGAAATTTTCAGTTTTTCCTAGTTTTCTCCTGGATCCCGTTGTCAGAACTGAACGAAATTAAAATGGGACCAAGTGACGAGCAAGACCTTTAAAAAAATACAGTTGAATTTAGTACCTCCTCGTTTTTTTGAAGTCGGTCAAAAAGGTCTATGAGTCAAAAAATTAAATAAACTGACCGGTCGTTTTGTATCCGCTTATTATTAGGTAATTGTTAATTTACTTCGTTCCCCTATTATATTAAATTAATTCAATGTCACAGACGCGCCCTCACGATTAGATCAATAATAGTCCTTGAATTGAATGAACCTGATGTCCTTACTCCTGGCCGAATTCCAACAAACGTCGCTGTGTGAGTGTTCGAAATTCGAATTCAAACACGCTCTATTCTCGTTACAGACAAAAAACACGGTGTTACTTGCGCAGACGCATGGCGCCTCACGCACACATAGAATGAAGCGACGTCATTGGTCCATTCGTAACCACAATATTGATAGCTACGTGGTCTCGATGGACGCCGGAAAGCATATTACGGCTTTTTACTTATTAATGAAGGAAGTAAAAATAATATAGCCAGTAATATCGGTATTGAAAGAAGAAAGGGATTTTGTAATAAAATTAATTCTCAGCATGTCTTTGAGTACAGTTACTTAGTCATAGTCAGAACTTTAGTTTGAAAAAATTAAAGCCACGTTTCTTATAGGTTAGGTACAATACTAAAGACAAAAAAAGGAAACTCAAGTATTACGATTAAAATTATTAAAGAGAAATTCCATTCTCGATGTTACTAAACCATGTTTCGCGCAAAAGATATTGACGAAATCAAATTTGTCCGTCCCTTTTTAACGAACGTGTTCCAGAACTCAGACCAGACCGACCTCACCCCGCACAATGATGCTGTTGAATCTTAACAAAAAAAAAATGTTACTGAATTAAAATGGAATTAAAGAAACCGACTACAGAATATCTCTTTTAAGTTAGTTTTTTGTGAATGTATTGGTATATTTATATACTTAGTTTTGACTTCCAGTAAGCACACATATATACACACAGATAAATATACACACACACAAACATATACACACACAAACATATATAGACATGTCAATTCTCTCATATTTAATTTGAGTTATAGTAAAGTATGAATGAGTTAAGCAAGAATGACTTCTACCACGGAGGCTTGTTGCACTTAAAAGAAATCAGCCTTCTTGAATTAATGTTGTAGGTTAGTCTACGAGACTTTAGTCGAGCAGGGAGCCCTGGGGCTCCCTTGGTTAATGGACGCCCCGGGGCGTCATGATGACTGATCTCGTGACTCTGTGGTGTCCCGTTATAGCGCAGGTGGTTCTTTGGGTTTTGGTGAGTATTGCCGCTCGCTAGGTGAGCTAGCGGTAGCGTCTCACACTACCAATACCTAGTAGTGTTGTGCGTAAATGCATTTCCCAATTTTATATTGTAGATGTAATATTTTGAATCCAGCATCAGAATTATAATCTTTTGCCGTTTGATAAGGTTCTCTACTCGTATAAAAACAATACATTATTATTTGTAATATCCCTTAGTTAGTATAAATCAATAAATATGAATTTCAAAAGTAACGATTTCAATACAAGGCGGTTTAATGCGATCGTATGAACTTGTCTCACTCACATTATCGACCGTCTACGTCCTTGTGTGCGTGACTCACTTCGACAAACTTACATCAATATTTTTTTTCATTCAAGAATTCACAATTCGATGACGCGTGCATGAATTGATAAATATTTCATATCTTAGTTAGTTTTATTGATGTTGTTAGAGGAAAAACGTTCAATAATGTTTTTTTTTGACGTTCAGTTTTTGTTAGATAGATTAATAAATCAATTAAAATTTCAAGTTTAATGAATATAGCATATATTAAATAAATAAAATTAAAATTTAACAAAATAAAAGACCGACTTAAAAAAAAACTATACAAAAACGAATTATGTGCTCTAAAAAGTCAAAAATAATTGCGTATTAGGTATAGGTATACTTGTTATTGCCATTTGTGAGTCGGTTTCACATTATTACGGTATATTGTCGTATAAAAGTTCATTTGTCAATGGTAAACGAATATTCCTTAGACACCTCCTCCTTTTTTTGAAGTCGGTCAATAAACGCTACACACTCAACTGTCTCCACTGGGACATCAATTCGGTGCCGGAGGTCCAGGAACACACACAACCACAATCACGAACACCCAAAACTTAGTTTTCTGAAACATACGCTTGTATGGTTAATACAAACATAAGTCCTGTGCGGGAATCTAACCCGCGACCTTTAGCGTCTAAGACACGTTTTACTATCGCCGCGCCATAATGGTCATAAGCATTTTGTGTTCTTTTTTTATGTTCGCCAAGCACGCGAAAACTATTGAACGTATCGATATGAGACTATGACCATTCGACGCGGAATTATTTGAAGATGGTTATAGGTT
>JAOPTZ010293146.1:0-10314 GCA_027564475.1 Doxocopa laurentia | reverse complement strand
CCCTGATAGTTATTTTGGAAATATATTCAATGTACAGAATTGACAACTCTACAGAATTATTATAAGTATAGATAGATTATTGTTCAATATAAATGACAAAAACGATTTATTACATTTTTTTAAAGTTATTGCTAGTCATGAAGCTTCTGTATGGTTGAGAGTGTGTGGGAAAGCTCCTCACCTTAGTAAAAAAATCAATAAAATTTTAAAATGTAGATATATTTAAAAAAAATTAACAAAAAGCATATACTCCTAAACATTATTATAATATAGTCTTATTAAATAGATACATATATTACATAATGTTAAATATCTGGTTAGCCTTTTCTCGGTAGTTTTTTAGTAAAATATTTAGATAAAAATCAATATTAAAAAAATATAGAAATAAATGTAAAACGTGATCGGGCTGGATTTTATCCCACGTCTTCTGGTCTCCCGCTCGCCTAACTAATAAAACTTGTCAAAGTTTGCGATATTTTAATACCGATTTTCATTGCCTGAAAACTGGGATAGAACATTTTTTTTTTAATAAAACCTAGCTAGATCTATTTTTGCCCCCAAAACTTTTGCATACTAAGTTTCATGAAACCTCTTGGTACAGTTTCCGAGAATCCATATATACAAGATTAGCTCGTTTAAATATATGTATACACTTGGATATTTACAGACATAAACTATCACATAAGCTATGAATAATATTATGATGATGTAAGGATATAATTAATTTGATTTCATACTAGCAATCACATTAAATTTGGTTTTATATAATTATGAAAGTTATATATTATTGTTTCAAATGGAAAATTATCGTTATCAATTTAATGTCTAGAAAGTATTGGAACAGTTTTTATTATCCAATTATAGCCATCTCCTATGTGGACAATCCCTTTCAGAACTATTTCCGCAATGAACAGTATAAAATGATTGGTTTTTATTCTACCAACAACATACTATAATCTGTTGAAGTCCGAAAAATCATCTCTGAAAATGGCTTTCAAACTATTGGTATGGTTTTGTAACTTTAAATTTATTGTGCCTAAGAAAAGTAATGCTTAAAATCTTTGCTTTTTAAATATATGTATAGAGTATTTTTTTATTTATTATTTATATTCTTTTTTTATTATAGATTTTAATAGTAGCAGTACTCGCTGTTAGTACAGCTAACAAGAGCACTGGAAAAAGAAGCGCAGCCGGTTGGGATGTTAATGGCTTAATACCAGGTCTAGTGCAGGTTTCTGGCGTTTCGATGCCCAGTAGTGGTACGCTATCTTTATAGATCACACTGGAAATAATGAAACCGCAACAATATTATTAATATTGTTGCTATAAAAATTTAATATTTTTTAGGCTGGTCATCGGATTCAAGCTCCGACATTGCCGGTGCAATAGCTGCTGCAAAGGCAGCATCTGCAGCTGTGATGGCAGCCCAAAAACAGGTAGCCGCCGCGAAGCACGCAGCACTAGAGCAACAGAGCTCGGCAAGTGCAAAAGAGGCTGAAGCTGCTCATGCAGCTCATAAGAGGTAGAAAATACATAACTTTTATTTTAAAATTGACGACGCTGTGGCGCAGCGGTAGCGAGTCTGCCTTAAGATGCCACAGGTCGCGGGTTCGATTCCCGCACGGAACATATGTTTGTAATTTTCATACAAGCATGTGTTCCGGTCTGGTTGTTAGTCCTAGTCTTAGGGCCGGGACGTCCGGACTAGTACCACACTCTCACTTAAAAAGCCACCGTGAAGGAGCAGCTTAGCTGTCCCGTTTCGAACGTGAGAGAAAAGTGAGGGGACCGGAGGCCCACTCCCCTTAAAAAAAAGCCGGCAACCCACCTGCACGCCCTCTGGTATTGCGGATGTTCATGGGCGGCGGTGATCCTATCCTTCAGGTGATCCTCCTGCTCGTTTGCCCGCTATATCATAAAAAATCAAATCCTTTTTTGTGGACTTTAAAATTGAATAAATTATATATCATTTTGTTATTTTACTTTATTTTAGTGAAGAGGCAGCAAGAGCAGCTCGTGCGCAAGCTCTCGAGTCAGCCCAAGCTGCTGTCCACGCTCAAGCTCAATTAGCTGCCGCTAAGGCCCGCGCCGCCGCGGCACAGAAGATAGCAGCTGCACGAGAAGCAGCTGCCGCCATGGCTATACAACGCGCTGCACAAAGTCAAGCTGCTAAACTTCAAAATGCTGGCATGTCAAATTTGGAAATCCTGCAATTTTTACAGTCTACAAAAAAAAGATTGCAATATAAAAATATGTACAAGTTTTTAGTAATTCTTATGTCAAAGACGCTTATATGTTTTTTAAAATCTAATTTTCTATCCAAAATCAAAAATCATAGTCTTTACGTTCAAAATTAAAACTTTTCGTTTCGTAGTTATAACATTTCCATTATAAAAAAAATACTAACGGATAGATAAAAAGAGGGCTTTGTTGTTAATCGGATGTGTGAAGTCCTAAAAAATGTGGCAATAGTTAGTTCTATTTCTATATTATGATAAGTTATTTATTGTCCACAACTGCGAGATTCCGAAGAATTTTCTTTCTTGCACAACCACTTTGTGGATTCGACGGCGGTTTTTCTGAACCAATATGACTTTGATCCCATGATCTCTTCAGGGCAAAAGCTTATAAATTCCTTAAGGGCCGGCAAAACACCTGCGAGCCCTCCGGTGTTGCAAATATTCATGGGCGGCGATGATCCTATTCATCAGGTGATCCACCGTTTGCCCCCTCTAAAATAAAAAATAAATTGTTTTGTATAATACTTTTACAGATCTGGAAGCACTAAAGATTTCAGTAATCCAGAGCTCTGGAGCAGCTGGAGCAGCAGGAGCAGCTCAGCACGCCGCAACGGCTGCGGCTGCAGCTCTACGTCCATCTGGTTGGTCACCCTCATGGAAGTCTGGCTGGACACCATCTACTGGGACATGGGCCTGGTCGTAGGCATTTTAGAATATTGAACATAATTTGCATTAAAAAACCATTGATGTTTTTTATAATATACTTTGATCTTTCATGATTATTTCATTAATTGTTTATTTAATTTTTTAAGCTTATACCAGTGAATGTCTTCTTGGAAATAAAATTTATAACAAAATAGATTTCTTTTATTAATACGTGGTATTCCTGAATAGTTTAACTAGTATACAGTGTATAATATGTTATGTTACAATATAGTTTATTTTGAAATATTTTTTGAGTATACTAGTAAAACTTATACTAGTTATACACTAATTAAGTTAATTAAAAATATTCACAGTTATAATTTTGTTTATATTCGGTATATTTTTACCAATAAGACAACCCTGTATATAGTATTACACTATAATATTTTTATATCAACGAAATTAGTTCATATCATGAAACCTGCCTTTTCCAAATCTACAAAATTGATTGGTACTCAATACGGCTGCGCCGTTTCCTTGGCAACTGGGATGAGGCTCCATCTGTCGTTACTTCACAGCTTCCGACTAATGTTACGTAATCAAGTATTTCTTATATTTTAAGTGAATCTTTGCACTGTGATAGTGTGAAATATATCAGCAATGTTATGTGGTAAGTATTATTTGTGTGAAAAATGTGATGAGAATATTGTGGGAAATACTAAAAAATAAATAATTAAAATAATAATAAATAAATTGAAAAATAATGTTTATATCTAAGACAACGAATACACGAACTGATTAACAAAAACAATATAAAAAGTTCTTAAGGAAGACATCCTATAAATAAAAGTATTAAATTTGCAGAGCCATGGCTTTGGTATATATAATCTTAGCCGGGATTTGCCTTAACCTAGCTGCAGCTGAAATAGACAGACGAAGATTTTCTAATCCTACATATTACAATGTAGGAGGCGTGCTTTCTAGCGACGAATCTATAGCGTTCTTCAAGGACACGATCTCGGTATACAAAGTGTTTTATAAAAAGAAAGTAATGCTTTTTGCTTTTTATTTAATTTTGTTATAATGCTTTTTGCTTTTTATTTAATTTTGTTATAATACTTTTTGCTTTTTATGATTTTTTTATATTATCTGAATAGACATGCGTTTGACCGTATTTCACCTGATGGAAAGTGATATTTAAATTCGTGTTTCATTCAGTTTCTAAAAAAAAATATTATTATATATTAATTTATATAAATAAAAAATTGAGGGCGTCAACATAGTATCACGTCAAGTAATTTACTCAAATGTAAGATTATACCCATCACCGTGTTACTAATAGAAGTATAGAATAAGTGTTCTATACCCGTAATATACACAAGCAACGAAAGTAATTCTGACAATGTTACTTCCCATCAACATTCTCGTCCAAGCCGACCAATTGCTTTTCTATATAACAACGATCTATTATTAAATCTTATGTTATTTTAATGAACTTTGTATCTAACTAAAAGTTATTTTTACAGAACCTAAACTTTAAAGATAAATACGTACCGCGAGGAGTTACCTATCATGATTATTCGATTCTGATGGATCCAAATCCTATAAAGACGGCGTTGAATGTGTGCAAAGATCTCATAGCGCATCGAGTAAGATTTATATAAATAATAATATAATGTGTAAAAAAGTACCTATGAAGCTAACTTACTATGTTTATAGGTATATGCAGTTGTTGTTTCTCATCCCTTAACTGGAGATTTATCACCAGCTGCTGTGTCATATACAAGTGGCTTCTATCATATTCCCGTCATTGGTATATCTTCGAGGGATTCGGCGTTCTCTGATAAGAATATCCATGTTTCATTTTTGCGAACAGTCCCACCTTATTCACACCAAGCTGATGTTTGGGTAGATGTTCTCAAACACTTCAACTATATGAAAGTTATTGTTATACACAGCTCAGATACCGACGGCAGAGCTATTTTAGGAAGGTGTGTATATTTATATAACATTTTTTTCATTTTAACTCCTACTATTAGTTCACATTTTATTTATATTGTCAATGAATTGACTGTATATTTTTATATTGCTTGTTTTTTAATTCTTTATAAAAACTTTGTTTTCCAGATTTCAAACGACATCTCAAAGTATCGATGAAGACGTTGATAGAAAGGTGGTTGTGGAGCAAGTTATTGAGTTTGAACCAGGGTTAGATTCCTTTAGCGATAAGCTGATAGAAGTCAAGAGTGCTCAGGCAAGAGTATTTCTTATGTATGCTAGGTAGGTTAAAATAATTTCAGTACATATTCTACAAATTCCAGCCTCTTTATAAAATTGTTATCTTCAGAATTAATAGCATTTAATCACTGATTTATTATACATAAAATAATAATAATATAATATAAATTTCAACAAGATATATAAAAACAGTTAAGTCACCTATTAATCCAGTCCATTCTTTTTTGTTAGCTCTTGGTTGTAAAAGATTACGTATTATAAATACACCAATTGGTGATTAATTTATATATATTTTTTAGTAAAACTGACGCTGAAATCATATTCCGTGACGCGACATATTTAAACATGACAACAACGGGCTACGTGTGGATGGTGACAGAGCAAGCACTGGATGCGGCTAATGCTCCTGAAGGTCTCCTTGGACTTCGACTTGTGAATGCTACCAACGAACATGCACATATTCAGGATTCTATGTATGACATATTGATATTTATAATTGTCAAAATAAGATTTAGAATCAAGTCGTATTGTTATACTTATACTGGACTGAGAAATATAACTAATATGATTATTATATATTTATAATTTATAGAAGGCATGTAATTGGGTTGTATATAAAAATGCCAAAGTCTACCGCATACAAAATAATATTCCGTGTCGCGATATATTACACACATACCTATACATCAAAGAACTTTTTAACCAAATTTTTAATTATTTAAACGGTGGTCTTAAAATTATTCCTAAATTTAGGGCATCGAACAGAAAAAATATTTAAAAAAAAATTCTAATTAAATTTGTATTCTTTCTCAGCTATGTACTTGCGTCAGCAATACGCGATATGAACACGTCAGAAGAAATTCATGCACCCCCATCGGATTGTGATAATTCTGGTTCAATTTGGACAACTGGGCGACTGTTATTCGATTACATAAGAAAACAGAGCTTAGAGAATGGAGCTACGGGACACGTTGCGTTTGATGACCACGGCGATAGGGTGCATGCGGAGTACGACATGGTGAACGTAAGAGCTCAAGGGGAACATGTGGCCGTTGGGAAGTATTTTTATTCTAAAGTAAGTCTGTTTAGTTTAAAAAAGTATTTTAAATAGTTCTGAAATGTGGGGATGTCAATTTTTCTGTTTATTAGGAAGGCATTTTTCACAATATTTATTTTTTAGGAAAGTCAAAAAATGCGGTTGGAACTTAAAGAACATGAAATTATTTGGATGGGACGTAGCTCTTCAAAACCCGAAGGCTTTATGATCCCTACACATTTAAAAGTAAGTAATTACGTAAGACTTCTTTCATCTTACCGACAGGAAAATTGAATTAATAACATTGTCCATATACTATTCAAGGTTTTGACCATTGAAGAAAAACCTTTTGTTTACGCTCGTCGGGTTGATGATGAACTTGAATGTGCTGATAATGAAGTATTATGTCCTCATTATAACGCCAGTGACGAAGCTGGTAAGTCCTAGACTAGCCCACATGCTTTCATTTATAAAACGTTAATAGGAAATTTGAAAGACTTGTACCAATTCAATAGCTTCCATAGATGTTACATCGTAAGTTATGACATGATTTCATAATTTTCCAGATCAACTTTATTGCTGTAAAGGCTTTTGTATGGACTTGTTACGATATCTATCGAAAGCGATCAATTTCACTTATTCGCTAGCTCTTTCTCCTGACGGTCAGTTCGGAAATTATATAATACGTAATCTTTCACAACCTGGAGCTAAGAAAGAATGGACTGGATTAATAGGTGACTTAATTATTTTTATATATCTTGTTGAAATTTATTAAATTTCCTAATTAATTTAATTTAAATTGTAATAGAAATGTTACCAGAAATTATATTTTCGTATTTAAATTTCTTCGATTTAATGCATTGGAAGTTGTTAGTTTATGACGATGACCATATATAAATCTTTTTATAAAAGTATTATGCAAGATACTTTTTTATACATTTATAATTAATTTCACAGGAGAATTAGTGTACGAACGAGCGGATATGATTGTGGCACCATTAACTATTAATCCAGAAAGAGCCGAATTTATAGAATTTAGCAAACCCTTCAAATACCAGGGCATTACAATTTTGGAGAAAAAGGTAGCTGATTTAACTTAAAACCCTACAATATTGAGTATTATATATAATTACATTTTAATATCTTATTTGATTTGTAGCCTTCCCGGTCTTCAACGTTGGTGTCGTTCTTACAACCGTTTTCTAATACGTTGTGGATACTAGTAATGGTTTCAGTACACGTAGTAGCGTTGGTATTATATCTTCTCGATAGATTCTCTCCTTTTGGAAGATTTAAACTCGCCAACATTGATGGTACTGAGGAAGATGCCTTAAATCTCTCCAGTGCGATATGGTTTGCATGGGGAGTTCTACTCAACAGTGGAATTGGAGAAGGTAAAGCATACAATTAAAAAATATTTAAATGCAAAAGTAACAGCCTAAGATTTTCTTCCATGAGTAATAAAATATTAACATTAAATAATGCTTGGTCATAATCCATATCCATTTTCACAGTTATAATAATAATAAAATTCAAAATATATATATCTTTTATATCTCTATGTGTGATTAAATAAAAAAATCGTAATAGGTACTCCGAGAAGTTTCTCAGCTCGAGTGCTCGGTATGGTATGGGCTGGGTTTGCGATGATTATTGTTGCATCGTACACTGCAAACTTGGCTGCTTTCCTTGTACTGGAAAGGCCTAAAACTAAGCTAACTGGAATAAATGATGCAAGGGTAATACGAAACCACTACTACTAAAGTAGATTTTAATATCGTTATACCTATTTTTCAAAACACTAAAAACTTTTTTGTAACATTTAATCTAAGATCAAAGTTACTTTACTTATAATAATAATTATTGTACTATAAACTGTTATAAAATAAATTCTATTTTAGCTTCGAAATACAATGGAAAATCTAACTTGTGCTACAGTAAAGGGATCTGCCGTTGATATGTATTTTCGAAGACAAGTAGAGTTGTCGAATATGTATCGCACGATGGAGGCAAACAATTATGATAACGCTGAGCAGGCTATACAAGACGTTAAGAATGGGTAAAGTCAATTTCTATTTACACATTTAATATTCGTATCTGTTATTTCATAAAATTTGACGATGGTGTTGGGCTACAGTGGCGAACCTACCATAAGCTTCAAAATTACCGGGTTCGTTTCCCTCACGAGACTTATGTTTGTATTGACCATATAAACATATAAACATGTATTTCAGTCAGGGTGTTGGTGATTGTAATGTAATTTGTGTTCCCAGACCCCCGATAAAGGAATAACATCCTAGTGGTGGCCGATGAGTGTGTAGCGTGTATAAAAACTATTCATTAATTTAAAAATGTATATTAAAGGAAATTAATGGCTTTTATCTGGGACTCGTCAAGACTGGAGTTCGAAGCTGCTCAGGATTGTGAACTCGTCACAGCTGGAGAACTATTTGGACGATCTGGTTACGGCGTAGGACTGCAAAAAGGATCTCCTTGGGCTGATCTGGTGACACTGGCTATATTGGACTTTCATGAAAGTAAATGAATATAATATTAATTATTACGTAATACACAATTGCTATTACTGCGATAGAAATTAATATATACTAAGAACGTTTACAACACTTATTTTTACTTTTATTTAGTAACGAGGTATCGTTACTTATGTTATAGGTGGAATAATGGAGTCCTTGGACAATCAGTGGATACTACGGAACAATATGCTCAACTGCGAGGAAAACGAGAAGACTCCAAATACTTTAGGATTGAAAAACATGGCAGGGGTTTTCATATTGGTCTTAGCGGGCATTATCGGGGGTATAGTCCTCATCGTGATTGAGGTGGTGTACAAGCGTCATCAGATCAAAAAGCAGAAGAGGATGGAGATCGCACGTCACGCGGCCGACAGGTGGCGCGGCGCTGTTGAGGTAAACCGAGCAAAGATAGACGCCCTGGACCACATCGATGTCAAACCACAATTCGAAACAAAAATGTAACTCGCACGTCCCTTTTGATAACGATTCGATAAAAATATTGTTAATTACCAATATTCCAACTAATAAATAAATTATACTTTCATTTAGACGCTTAATTTGATAGTTTGCCCCCGACGGATTTTCATCATTGTTGTAAGTAGAAATGAGTTTTTAAGTTGCCAAATTGACGTTCCTTTTTTAAGATATATTTTATTTTACAGAAACGAAAGTCACTGCGGGCGTCTATACTACCATCGCAGCGTCGCGCGAAGTCGAACGGTGTAAAAGAAACCGGGAGTATCAGTTTGGCAGTGGACAGGGGGGTGCGGCGACGGGACGAGCCACGGATACCGCGATATATGCCTGCGTATACTCCTGATGTGTCTCACCTTGTCGTTTAAAAAGATTACAAAATATTGCATTATATAAAATTATTCAATCTTAATATTATACTATCTCATAGATAATTGAATGTCGTGTCATTGTGATAAACTTAAATTTTCGAAAATTTCGCAACATTACATGTTAAAGATTAAATAAAAATTAAAAGTAGGAATTTGGTAGTCACATAATCTTACTATTTATTGGTAAGAATCTGTACAATAATACAATTATTTGGATAAATATGTTTTACCAATTCTGTGTAATAATAAAATAACAACAATTAAATTATAATAAACAAATCAACCCCATACTTCAAAAAATCTTGTTTTTGACATAATTAACCTTATTTTGGTTTAATTTATATATCCTGCCGGCGACTCCACTCGCGTGTTATATGGCTTACTCTTCTTTTGAAGCAGAACTGGAGGAGAACTGAATTTTAAATTTTTTACTAATACAGTGAACTTCAACTTAATATTACAAATTACAATATTTTGATTATACATCCATTTTTTAGTCGTTCAAAAAAAGGAATATATAATATTTTATCACTGCTTTATTTTTCATTACTGAACCAACCATCATAAAAAGATTATTTGAACTCGAACACTACTTCGAATTTCCGATATTAGCTCGTTCAATCAAACACTTCAGCTTTATAATATTAAGTATAGAAAGTATATCAAGATCAAATCAAAATATAATAAACAAAAAAAAAATGTCTAAGCAATATTCGATTACCATTTACCCGAACACCGACTACAGAAATAACAATAATCATACCTAATACCGGTTA
>JAOPTZ010292502.1:0-10332 GCA_027564475.1 Doxocopa laurentia | reverse complement strand
TCTTTTTGAGTAAAAGTAAACGAGTTCTTTAATCATTACTGTACATTATTTAATAATGTTCAATTGTTTATCGGATGGTGCAAGAGATTTTTTCTAAAATATATTCTCTTGATTTCAGCACCATTTCTTTTTCTTGGGAACAAATTGGAGAACTGTCAAAATAATTGTAAATATTATTAAGCATGCTACCAACGAAGCTATTTTTATAGGAAATCCAGCTTTATCTATCATAAAACAATTTTTAAATCGTAATATCATAATAGAAAACGGCATTATTTCCTGTTCAGAATCTAACGGACGCTTAGTTAAAGGATTTAACTTATATTCTTCTAAATATATACAGAATTGTATACAAAACATTAAAGGTAAATGTAAGATACATTATACTTTAGCTACACAACGTAATGTCCATTAGAACCCTAATGTGATCCTGAATTGGAAATCAAACAGTACAACTACCCAGACCGAAAGATACTATTTTGAAAAAAACAATACTATACAAAAGAACTAAAAAACACATTCGTTGCATTTATCATTGTTGCAAAGAATGAATAAATTAAAAAACTTTAATTTTTTAAAGTATTAATTAATGTTGCTAGTCATATAGAGCACGATAAAGTAAAGGTGATTTGAAAAACAAACATTATAATAAAATTCTTACCCCAGCTTGGCTGCTACCATGTTCAACTGGTGGTGGCTTTGGTGCAGATGGATCTGGTTTATATGGTTCATAGGATATATCTCTAGAACCGTCGTCACCGTCATCACCGTTGTTACCCTTGTTAACGTCGTTAATGTTATTGGTTTCGATAGGTATTTCTGGTAATTCTTCAGTTGCCATACCCCATATCATGTTTACATCGGTAAATTGGGCCCTCGGCGGCAACTTCATACCAGTACCGTTGCCTGATTTATGATAGTTCTTCCAGATTTCCACCGGAACTGGGACGTATACGATTTGCGTTTTCTGTGGAGGTGGTTGTGGTCGTTTTATAAATTCTTCCACTATCTTAAATATTTGGATAAACATCTCATTATTATATCTTGTATTTTGCACAATTTCGTTGCGTAGAATATTTATCTCGTCTCGACACGCATAGTCCCCCCTATCGTGATAATAGGGTGTAAAACCATAAAAGGACTGCCTCCTTCTTCGTTGATGTCGCATCTGATTATTACTAGATCCTCTCAAGTTGTTTGTGTCCATAAAATCGTCATTTCCATTGTTATCGTTATCGTTTGACTCGTGCAAATTTCGCCCGCTGACGAAGCATAGCATTGCCAGTAAAATTATGAAAGATTTCATCTAGAAAGAAAAAGAAAGCATAATTATATTCCCAAGACATATTATATACCTGAATGAATATTATACATTATGGCTTTAACTATTTGGTGATATATTTTTTATTGTTGTTTAAGTTTTTATTTTCCAAGTTTACATGAGTTCTTATCATATCATACATGTGTAGTAAAATTTGTTTACAAAAAAATTGTTGTTTAGAATTATAAGAGGCTACCCAAGTGGGTGGGTGGTTGTTGAGTAACAACATTGTGGTGCATCTACATTCTTTTTTTTCTCTTCTGTAATGTGTCTTGTTGTTAGCCCTAACGACTTCTACAGCGTCACCGGTTGGGATTTACATTCATAATTCCCAAATTTTTGCGACTGTTGAAGTTCGTTTATGATTCCCGGTAGTTGCATTGATTTATCCAAAGGTTAATAAAAATCGATCCACATATTTAAATTATAACTTTTTCTCTTTCAATCGCTTCAAAGCTTATCGAACTTTGGTCTACGAAAATTATCGAATTTTATTATTTCAGAAACTGCTTGAAAACTTGTTACTTCACATTGATTTATGATTATCAAGAATAATTTCAAAATGAACTTTATTTAGTTCAGGTGTGCGGTGTGAGTCTCAGTTTTAATGATATTCTATTAAAAGAATATAATAACAACCTAGAAAATATTTTTAATTTGAAAACTAAGTTTATAATTTTATTTTTAAGAGAAGCATAATTTGTTGACACGAATGACCGGTGTTAATTCGCACACGCGGAAGAGATGTAACCGTATTATTCGTAATGGCTTCATGGGGCATTGACTTTATATGCATATGCACAATGTACACAACCACTTTTCTTTACAAAATGCTTAAGACTAAGTAGCATGTCATCAAGAGGCAAACATTCGATATATTTTTTTTTCATTGTAATTTCATTTTATTATTTTATCTCAAATAAATGAAACTTTTTATTATGACGTTTTTAATTTAGGTCATATTAGTAAAATAAAACTAACTAAATCATGTGACGCTTTGTAAACTACACGGCTTGAATAATTTCTAGTGACTAAAAAACAATATAACTTACCTTTAAGTGTGTTGATATATAAATAAATGTATCAATTAACAATATTTATGTTACTATAAACAAATTTTAATTCGATCTTTGTTTTTAAATTAAACAGTTATGTCACAAATGTTAGAAATCACACAAGAACAACACACGCGAGTTGTAGCACTCGCAGTACGGAGTCAACTGAATGTGGTTAACTAGTGCTCAACTCACAAGCGCACAGAATATATATTATGTATCGCTCATATATGATCGTCCTCATGTATAAATAGATTATTCTTTTTTTTCTGAATTACCCATAGATATGCCTGGAAGACACTTCGGTTTATAATTCATACATGTCTATTTATTATAATTGATGAAATATTATAAAATAATATATATATATATATATATCGTGTAATGAAAATGAGTTTTTATGTTCGTCAATCACGCGAAAATACTCGATGCGTGATTTCGATGATTATAGGATACCTACTTTTTTGATCAACTCAGGAGTTAGTCAAGAAATTAGATTTATGCCACGCGAAGCGAGCAGGGGATGGCTAGTTAAATATATATTTTAGTTTAATATTTTTTCTTTTTCATTTAAGCGGAAATATATAACAAAAATATTATTAGTGACGTTTTCTCTACAAACATACGATAACATAATTTTTTTAGTATTTTTTTAAATTTTGTCACGCCAAAGAAGTATTACTTGTTATGTGCGTACATAAGTACACATATACGTTATTTGCTGCAGGAAAATAAATTGGAAAATCCCTTATACGATATTCAGACCAAATTGTTTTTTATTATATTAAAACAAAAATATTTTGGTATAATTTTTTTCTTGCGATTTAAATACACAAATTTCAGTTTAATTTTAATGAATGATAAAATGTTTTACTCGTCGAAACGACCGATCTTAAGAAACGACTTAAATACTAATAAAAATAGACTGATATTTATGAAAAATAAAAAAAGCTGACAAGTTAATTTGAATGGGCAGTGAAAATTACGCCTCTAATATTATTAAAATATTCTTGCAAAACAAGACCCTGATGACAGGAGCTTATCTGATTTTAGTCGGTTGATCTTTCTGTATGAGTACAATCCTGTCTTATCATTATAATCGTATAATGATTGAGTGAAATATTTTGAGACCGAATCGATTTCAAAGTCTCTGTGGAGGTCGACATACGTAATGTACTACGGACAGGCCATGCGTAAAAATCGGTTATCTATATCGGTTGTTTTTTTTCTTGAATGTGTATTTTGCTAGCCATACTGGATAGCGTCACCAGATGGATTACTGAGTGCTGAGACTCACTACCAAAAACCAAATGGTGAGTCAAAGTTGATTTTTAGGGGGCCAGACTGAACTATTGCTTTGGACATCAGGAAGTTTTTTTTTGTTTGAAACCTATTTAAATATAAATTAACTATAATTAAGAGGTACTTAAAACTTTCACGAGATATATCAAAGGCTTATTAATGGCAAAGGCAAATTATATTTAGCTTTTAGAGACAAAAAAATATAATGAGTTTCTAAAAAACTACACACCACTTCACTATCCAATAATTACATTGTTATATATCTTAATAACCCGAATATAAGGAGAAGTAAACTCATGATAGCTCTTTTGTGGACATACGGATGATGAATCTAGTCTCAGCAGCCTTGCTCCGTTAACTTCCAACGGATTTCATAGATTTGTTTAAGGCATGCAAAAACAATTCATGCCAATCATGCATTCTTAGAATATATCATGCAAGTACTTCACGTACCTGTATTTACCAGATTCGATGCGGTCTTGAATCATATTATAATTAATTTTAACGTATTTTCTTATTGACGTAAGGTTATATTCTGATAAGTTTATTCATATCCTAGGGTATCAATTAATTAGATCATTGTATAAGATTTATATGGAAAAATTAATAAAACTATTTCCATAAAATTCTATGCCATGACGTCATGGAATTCTATACTTAGCTTCGTCTTCTTCTATATATATTTTATAATATATATATAGAAGAGATTTCCACCCATTCACTGAAATTTATTAGGAATATTCCTTTCGGCGAGTAGAGGTTAGCTGAGACCGGATTAAAAAAAAATCCACCGGCATGAGGAGGTTGCGGGGCCGTAATTAAAAAATGCACCCTTTCAAACTATATCACTTATAGATATAAAACTCTACCAAAGTATTCTTTTTGGCATGTTGGAATTGACCAAAAATAGATTTTATGAAATTCCTTACTCAGATTGCGTTATATAATATAAAATAACCCCTAAAGCGAAGCGAAGGCGGGTTTTTGTCTTTTATAAAACGATGATAACAAAAACAAACAAAAAGAAAAAACCAGCTTAGGCTTTACGTTATCTTGTCAATTCATTATAGGCTTTACAGGGCGAGCCTCCTCATCTATGTTCTATGTTGAAAATAGCGAAAGTACTATGAATTTTTAAAAAGCTTATTATATAATAATTGTGTATTTGCAACTCCATTGGATTGTCCTGACATTAATTTTGTGTATACACAAAGTGAGTTCTATATGGCGCACACATGTCGTTCCGCCTTTCACACTAAATTAATTTATAAAATCTGGCGTAACTCTATACATATAAAATATATGGATGGACAAAAGGTCATTGTGTCGTTTATAATATTACGTATTATGTTGTTTTAATCCGTCTGCCGGCTATTTATTTATTTTCTCTTGACATCATTTCAAAAAACTTTTTATTCAAATAGGCTTGCACAAGCACCAGATGAGCACTTTTTCGTTTCAGTTATTTTATCAACTTAGAGTACGTCAAGTCAATTGGCCGAAAATTTTTCAGCCGTTTGTGTTTTCAGAATAGCGAATTATATACTTTATTTTACCTATCTGAATTTTGACAGTATGAAGTTATAAGCGAAGTGCTATTTTGAAAGTCTTGTTTTGTAAATGAGTTATTTGTTTTTGTATGAAGACAAAACTTATAATCACGTGTAACCGTTTCTTTGTAACAAAAACTATAACAACTTTTACTTATTATATAACTTTTTAAATCAATACCACACGTCATGTATGAGATACTAAATTTTAGAGGTAGATATATAATTGAAAAGATATGTGCTTCTAATTTTATTAAATTTATCCTACAAATCCATGTAGTATATAAATTATATATCTATAACGACATGCGAAGGAGGAAGCGAGGATTAAAATGCTATTCCAATTTTCGCCATCCTTTTCAAAACATTCAGAAATTCATTATTTTTTAAATGTTGTGGTAAAATAAAAAAAAATGTAAAGCTAGCAATGATCGTGACGAGACTGAACTCTGTAATTTAAGAGTAAAAAATGGCAATTGTTGTTCGGCAATCAAAATATGCCAATCGCGCTCTATATCATATAAAAGTTTGGATTGCAGCAGTATGCATTTAACGAAATGTTAAAAGCTAGGAAATAAGAAATTCTAAATAGTTTTAAGCATTATTCTTTATTATGATATTTATTATGATCTCGTATGATGAATTTCAATTCTACGAATTTCATACTAAGTTCATTTTAACCGTCTTAAAGTTGTGTTTTATTTTTACGTATTTTTTATTTATTGTACAGATAAAGTTTTGTTAGGTATGTCTTAAGAGAAGTGACACTTGATTGATATTATTAAAAGGCTTGGTAGAAATATGTATATACAATGTTATACCGATTTTTTTAAATATAGAACGTTAAGTATTTATTAATGGAATAATATATAATATGTTATATGCTACGTGTAAAGAGTTATACAAAGGTATGTGGATGAGGTCGAGTGGAAGCTTTAATTAAAATCGCTGATGCATTTCACTGTTGTTAAACAGTATTCATCAATATCGGGTATCCTTGTCAAAGAATTTTAATTAAATGAATATTGTTAGTGATTTTTATATACAACCTATGTTAGTTCATTGGAGGGCTCAAATGAAAATTATTTTACGTCTGCAGTAATAGGGTAAGATTTGTTGATAATTCAATAAATTTGTAAACAAATTGACGGAAACGGCACCAACAATCATGAAATGCAGTAAGTAGGGCGTTTAATTAGTGTTTTCCGGTAATGAAAAGTGCTATTAGAATACATAGGTAAAATTTCCAATCTTTGACAGGTTTATAATAGCATAGTTGCGAAAGCGGGTTCAAATCCAATCCGTTTACTTTTAATATTTTTTATATATTTTTACATTATTTAGTATCCAAATATATTTATCTAGATAAAAGTAAAATCAAAAACTCTTTACCAAAAAAAATACCGTTACCCTGCTATTATTATTTATACACCCGTTATTATAATTAATTTACTTTATATTCATATATAATTGGTACCTTTTTCACGTTATGTAAATGATTTTTTTATATTTGTAATAAGATATGTAAATTAGATTAAGAAATTTTCACGTATCGCATTCATAGTCACATGAACAAGGATATAAAATAATAAGCGCCTAAAGACAATATTTAAAAACACGATCGGAAAGTTTTTAAATTAACGCTCGAGTTCTGCCAAGACATTTTTCTAATCAACTACTACTAAGTAATTATAACATATAAATCAACAAATTGGTTAATTATGAAAAAAAGTAATAAGTTTCTATGTTGGACAATACACACATATACTCTAAGCGTATAGCAACTGTTTCGAACATACGTCAGTAATTTTAGAATGTTACTGTTGAGCTATTCTATCTAAAATAAAAATACATTCTGGTGTATTTTTGTGAATTTGCATTGCGTATTGGCCTTGATAACGACGTTATTTGATAAGAAGAAGAAGAAGAAAGGAAAATTATTTATTGTCTATATTCTAAAAAATTAAAATAAAATTACTAACACAAAAATAAAAATAAATAATAAAACAAAATGAAAACAACAATTAGAATTAGACAGTGGGAAAATCTCAGCTGTTGCTGTCACGAGACAACGCTTGGTTTTCAGCTTCTCCCCTGCCCTCTCGAGTATTGCTTGAGGGCATAAGTTTATTAGTGGGTGGGTGGTCTTCAGTAGTAGAAAAAACAAAAATAATATATAAACAAATAAAATCCTACGCATTTTTAATATGTATCGTAAGCTATAATTGTTATCATTTCAACCTATAACGCAGTTAGTCTTTTTTTATCATACATCAGAAGACAAATTTATAGCATAAAATCATTTATTGTTACAGTATGTAATGGGAAGTAAGCTAGTATGACTACTTCAGTCTACATCTTCCAACCGAATGCCATATTTTCATTCTATTAATATTATAAATGCGAGAGTTTGTGTGGATGACGGATGTTTGTTACTCTTTCACGAAATACTATTGGACGGATTTCGATGAAACTTGGCAAAGTTATAGCTTTTCTACGTGGTTTTGTATGTGACACAGCTTAGATTATAGCGCGTTAACGTAATTCCTACGGGAGCTCCTGTTCCTAATATTTTGGTTTACTGAAATTTACATAAGTATTAGTGAAAATGCTTCCTATTACCCCGATCTTGATAATTCTGTATCGAACTAAGCAGTTAAATTGTCAATATTGAATCGTCTAGATGATAGCCGTTTTGCCAACGTTAGGTGTCGATGGTTGCGCTTTTTTATTCCTGCTAGCGGCAGATGACGTGACCAGGCGTGAGTTACGGTAAAATAAAGTACAATCACCCAGGCCCGTACCGCACCGTGTAACGGATATATCGAACTGTCTCGAGCGTTGACATCTACTCTTATCAAAAACCAGTTCTTAAGGTCTTAAGGCTAAGACAACGTGAATTACAGTTAGAGTCAAATACTTCATTATTTATAAAAAATACTTTCATCAATGGGTTTCTTCCTCATCAAAACAGCCTAAAACAATTTTATACGAATGCTGAATCCCCGAATGATTTGCAAAAGCTTTCAACAAAGTATCAATCTGTATGAAAAATGTTTACTGTGTGAAGTTCGATGGTAAGAAGCTATATTTCTTTGGCCTGACCGAAATAAATTAGCTAAAGATTTCACCCCGTATGTTCTTCACTACTTCACTCTTTCTTTGGTAAAAGGAATGCCAAAAATATAAATAAATATGACTCTGGATTTGGCAGACATAACAATTGAAAAAAATTAAACTAAAGAATTATTTAATTTTAATTCCCTTAATATGCTTTTTTACCCTTTCTTATATTTATTTGCTTTATATTAAATTAAAAAATTTTGTCTGCTAAGTGTGACTTATGAATAAACATAATTTAATATCTGCACTTAAATAAAAGATTGTATGAAAAGATTTAGTATAGATTCAGGGATATTTTTTGAATTACACTTTGTAATGAGCTTTCACGGAAACTGGACAGGCAATTATCGACTTACTTCATCATGTTGTTTTTCGGCTGTCGGTTGCCCGCGTATCGTAATTTTACACTTATATCTTTTACTAAACGCGCCAAAAGAAGTTTTCATAAAAAGGCATTTGCATCTTATGCCCAATAATGTTAGTAAAAACTATGTTTGTACTATTGGCATGAGATTTTACAGTCGCCTAATAGACGAGTGCGGCCTCCTGATGTTTGCCTCATGACATCACTGAAAGAAACCTTGGTCTAAATTTATTCAGTTCGTGTCACTCACCTTGCCATTGATATTGCTATGTTTACTATACACACATACACGCCATAGGTACTTCAATATTGTATTCGTTTCTTTGCCAACTATACAAATGATTAGATTATTCTTTTCTATACACATGTATAAATTAATGTTCGCGAGTGTTTTTGTTCCGTACGGATTAGATAGACTGAACCGATCTTTAGATTAGGCCAGCGAAAGATCCTGTAAAGCTTGGAAAATGTAATCCCTTTCTAAGACAGGGCGGGTCGGTGGTATTTTAAAAATAATACAAGTAATATTTAAATAGCCTGATAAATTACATGTAAATAGATATTTCTGTACGGCGACGCATATAACGATAACGCTACTTAAAACGGTCACTCTGCAAAGTACTCGTATATCTTAATTCTTATTATCCATTATTGCAATGCGGTATTTAGTAAAACAGGTCAAGTAGTCGGTTATTGTATCATTATGATTTTGCAATCCAAATACAAAACAGTAATTATTTTAATCTTACTAATGAAGTTTATATGACATATATATTAATATCAGCCATAAAAGTATGTAAACAATAAATAGTCTTACTTTAACCTCAAAGAAACCACAAGAACAACTATTTGATAGGAAACATAATGAAAAAGCGGGAAAAATGTTTCTTAATGAAAGCTTGTTGATGTCTAGCAAATCAGCCTAGCAAAAACAAAAGGCTAGTCATAAATTATATATTACTGTAGTAACAAAACTTCCTTTCAAATATCTATTGTTAAATATCAGTCCTTGACGAATAGAAAATTTATTTTTAAATGAGGAAAATCGTTTGTTATTTAAAAACAATCACAATAAATGCTCGACTATGTATGTAATACGCAAATATAAGATAAATTGCAAAACACTTTTTCTTCTTTTTCTAAGAACCAAATTTATATAAAAGTGTACGTCTGATTGTATTTCCTTTCGATTGTTGTTTCCTTATTATATAAAACCTCAAATATTGCCAGTATTTACAACATTTTCTAGAGGGGGGAAAGGCGAACACACAAGTAAATACAATACAAAACGAATCTGATATTCGAACAATGTAAATTCTAATAGTTGCATATTATGGTAATAGGTATAACAAAGCAACATGTCCCAGACACTCTTGATAAAACAGTTTGGTTTTCGAAGAGTCAAAGATATTCCGTGGATTTTTAGCATGCAAAATCAACGAAGAAGGAACTACCGTCTCAAATGATTGACCTTCATTTCTTACGTCGTTCGATGAGAGTGCGTGCCAATTAATACCGTGCGTATTAATACGCTTCCTTTTTGTCATTTTCATTCCTTCATTCTCCTCTTTCATTGGAATGTGTGAACGAATATTAAATACTTCTATTGTTACGTGT
>JAOPTZ010292286.1:0-19868 GCA_027564475.1 Doxocopa laurentia | reverse complement strand
TTTGTGGCATTCCTGATCTTATACTGAAGGTTACGACGGATTTTGACAAAACTGCCAATCTATATGTTAAGTAACTGCATTATAAATTTAAGTGATTTTAAAATATTGTAACACAGCTTAAAGAATCATGGATAAAATATACAAAAAATAAATAATCATTATTCTATATTTTTAGAGATGATAGTAAGTGAGATTTAGTTTATTACAATAAATAAAGTTAAAAATTTAGTCTCAATTAGTTTTAACAGTTTTTATTTTATTTCTTATGGGTATATTTATATTCGCTTTTGAGTAAATATTAAAAAAAAAACTTTTGTAATCATGAAACTATCTACTTAAATATAATTTATATGAAATTCAACTTATAATTATATAATGTATATTTCTCCTACTTTATTTAATTATATATTTCTTTAGGCTGTGTTCTAGTAATTAAAAATCATTTACATGTGTTTAAAAGGAACTTTTATACTTAACCTTTTAATAGAGACATTAATGGCGCTAATCCTGAGTAGAATGCGATATTTTTTTAAAAACATATTCTGACGATTTAGTAAATTAAAAAAGATAGTATAAAATTATTTGCTTTGAATAGTTCTGACGTTATCATTGTTTTAACCATTCATGGGTCAATTAAATGTATTGAATTTTGTACCTTTGCATTTTAGATTTTATTTAATGTTAACAAAAAGGTTTTATTAAAATTTGATAGCATGACAAAAGTATCTAAGAAAGTGTTATTTTAATTGCAAAATTATTTTAAGTCTTTTGAGGCATTTCCGAACTTAATATATGTAAATAAGATGCTCCTGTACTTTGCAGTCAACGAACCACCAAAATCGTGTGCTCGTCTATATTTCTACCAAATCTTTTCTAATCTTCGATCGATATGTATGACATTAAATGTAAGACATAAATGTTTTTTCTCAAATATGCACAAACTTATTGAAGATTTTGCAGTTAAATGTTTCAATGGTTTGTTTTATTTAAACCAAATGTACATAATAAGTGTGATAGAGATGAAACGGTCTCATTAAAATAAAATTGTTGTAAGTATTAATTTGTTTCATTGTGCCCTTCAGCATTCACAAATATAAGGCTATAGTATTTCTATGTTTTTTTATCAATAAAGTTTGTCATCATACATATCAAAATTAAATTTAAAAAATATATATTTTTGTTGTTATTTACGTAATTTAATTTCCCACCCAACTAAGTAAATATTTCTAAATGACAAAAATGGATATTTTTACAGAAAGCCATATTAAATCATCGTTTTAACCGCCTTCAAAAGATTAGGAAGTTCTAAATTTTACTAACACTTTTTTATGTTTGTTTACCGATTTCTACGCTGTGGACCGTTTTTTTTTTCAGTAAAATCCGCTGATTTAAGTACCACAAGCCATAAAAGTAGAAGTACAAGCACATATTTGGTCCATGTCCAAGAGAGAAAGTTGCCCTCCATTGATACGCCCATGGCACTATCAATTATGTATGACATTTTACAAGGGATACATAAAATTTGAAACAAGCTCATTTACTCTAACCCTGTCACCAATTAACAACAATGCGAACTACATAACTTAAATATTTTCACAAAATATAAATACTGTAAGCTAGGTATATCGATAACCATTAGGTTCAAATATGTTTTGCGAAATATTAGGCCACTTAGAAAAATATTCTTAAAGAAAGATATCATTTAAACGTCATTTTACATTCAATTTCTTGCGCAAGCTCTTAACACAAAAATGTACCATTTCATGATATTGTTTGTACTGTTGTTTTGTTGTTCAACGACAATCAATAGTCGTCCATTGCAGCTTCAAGAAGAAAACGATAGGTTTGTACTTTCATAAAAATGCGTAATCGATTTCACCTTCAACAGAAATGTATGTTTTAATTATTTTTTTGCAAAGATTTGTTATAATTTAAATATAAGTAATTACTTACAGTGAAACAGGTGGAAATGAATATGAAAATGACGATGCCGCTGATGATGAATATCTCCAAGAAGACAGACAGCCTGTCAGTGATGAGGTATAAGTACATCTTTATTCAGCTAATTACACATCTTAAATATTTGATTGCTTTTTTTGGAGTGCCTACTATTCATAACAATTATTTTATTACTGTTGTGATAGGAATATTTTAATATCTTAATCTAATTTCCGTGTCCTTTTAAGTTTATACATTTATGCTTAATATACAATTTATATAGGTTTCTCAAAAAGAAAATCAAGATAGAGTTATGGAAGTTTCACGAGAACGAGAATTGAATCAAGACCCTGAACTTAACCCGAACAAACGTTTCAATGGTGATAAAGAAGGCTTTGAAATGGTAATTTTAAGACATTAATCTAGATCTAAATTATGACCAACTATCTATACATAGTTCAACATTTATTTGTTATATATAGTGCATTCGAAAATATGGGTATTGTTACTAAAATTATTATAATTGCTAAAAACCAAATAATATGTTTAGTTTGCAGAAAGTGGATCCAATGTTAAGAAAGAAGACAATGATGATCCTGTCGATTCAACTTACGACCGTGGGGAAAGATTCGCTATTGGAAAAGAAAATCCAAAAATATTTTTCGGATCCGCAAACAGTGTATCTCGAGCTGAAGAATCTCAATCGTCACGCATTGACAATACCAAAAATAATTTAGAATCCAGGAATTTTGATGAAAATTTACCACATTTGGCATCAGATTATACTGAAGGATCATTGTTCCAAAGATATCACGACCACGTGAAAAACTCAATCAACGATAAAGGTGACGATATAAATGATGCGTCAAATGAAAAAGAACATAAATTAAAACAACCGACTGATTACAACAGGGGTTCTGACAATAAAATAGCCAAAAATTACGATTACACATATTATGTAGATAGAAACCGAAGACATGTCGAGACTTTAGATGAAAAATCGATAACCGGTATCAACAGTATACAAAATGATAATAATAATTTAGATATTACAAATGAAAACGCAATACTGAAAAATATTAAAAAACTATCAGAGCAAGACTTGGAAAATCTGCTTAACTCTCTTCCAGAAGATAAAAAGGCGATTTTAAAGAGAATCATGGATAAAAGAGAAATAACAAAAAAAGCAGGAGCTATTGAAGATAACAACTTTGTAGAATCAGATACCAGCAAAGTAGAAGGAAGTTTATCTGTCAACAGTAATTCGGTCACTTCATTGTTATCAAACTCTGATTCAACCGAGACTAGTAAGAATGCTGATAGTGGTGAAGGAACTAGTATAAAAATTTCTGATACTGAAAGTGAGTCCGGCAAGTCAGTGAGTAAACCTGGAGAAATAAGTGATACTAGTACAACTGCAGAAACGTTAGAAATTACTAACATAGACTTAAAATATGACGCAAATATAATTACTAATAATAAAGATACTTCAAAAAATGAAAATAAAAGAGAAACTGATAAAAATGATTTCATACAAGAAAACATACAAGAGGAAAATTCTAAATTTAGTGAGTTGGATGACAAAAGCTATAACGACTTTCCGATAAGTAAAGAATGTTCAGAAATTGAAGATTTGTACGAAACTAAAAATGAAGAAGCTAATCCTCAGAAAAGAGATCTTTCGCAAAAAGATTCTTCTGAATTATCTGCTTCTGTTGAAAAATTAGAGGATTCTTTCCCAAACGACAATGGTTTTGAGGATAATGAAGCTGATATGGAACCTTTAATTAGAGTTAAAAGAACAGACTTACGTCATAGAGTTAAAAAGAGGGATTTACCTTATGTAGTAAATGATGATTTATCTTTCATAACAGACATTGAAAATGAGGGATCTGAAAGTATCGAAGGTAGTGAATTTAATGATAGGGAGTTTATTGCCAGTAAATCTAATTATGCTAAAAAAGACCGATACATTAAATTGAACAGCGGTACAAATTTAGGCAATACTGATACAAAATCTCAAAGTCTTCAGCCTGACGTAACAAGTTCTGATTTACGTCCTAATATTTCTACAAATATGAATAAAGTTATTCCGGAAATCGACAAAGCAGCTCTTGGCTCAGATAGCGATTGCGTACTTTCAGGTATAGAAGGCGTTGATGAAAATTTGATGTTAAATAGTGCAGACAGGACTAAAAGAACTCAAAAATCTGATGCAGTCGTTGATAGGAATACTTTAAATAACATAGTCAATCTGAATCGAAGCTGCTGCGTAAATGGTATTATGCATAATGAAAGCCTCATGTCGGATAACAAAGAAAAATCTCATCATGAAATAGGTGAGCCTATTGGTTTATTGTCACAAGATCCAGAAGAGGTCAGTCGATATAAAAGAATAAAGCGGTTAAAAATTGGATCTATATCTCAAAAAAATTACAATTAAAATTTATTAAAATTTAATTGAATTTCCATTAAATGAATTTATTGAATTATTTTTATTTCATTTGTAAGCTGTATTTATAGTATAGTGTTGTATTTTATAAATATGTAGTAGTTTCTTAAATAAACGTTACGTATTTTATTATTTGGTTTTAGTATTTTTATTGAAGCACGGGTTGGTGCTGCGGTGGCGAGCTTGCCTTAAACGCCATAGTTATGTTTCTATTGATAAGAAAGTGTTCAAATCTGGGCGATTGTGATTAGGGGTTTCTGGAACCCTGACACAGGAATAATATCCTAGTGAGAGCCATTGGGCGAGTAGCGTTTATGTTTATTTGTAGTAGAATTACATTCTTAGAGCAAATAATATTTTATAAAAAAAAAAACTAAAAATTATGCCCGATTTCTAAAAAAATTAAATTATGTTGCTATAATGTCTTCGAAATTAGTCAAAAAAAAAATACAATATTATTTTTTCATGAAAATTCATTTAATAACTTTAGTATCTATGAGAATTACTCTTCGTGACTTCGTGAATTATTTCTTTGGAAATAAAAATCTAAAAATGTGAAAGTAAAGCGTTTACTATAATTCTTAACTTTTTAACTTTGAGGCATCTGGTAGTTAAGAAAAAAATCGTTGATAATATTGACTTAACTTGAATTTTGAAATTGGAGATAAGATATAGATAATAACTAACTTGATTCAGAATTATGTAAATTTCTGAAATTCGATTGATTGAGCGATTGCTTCGGAGAGACAATTTATCTCTTTGGATTTCTATAGATAAAAGCCCCATGGAACTGGAAAAAAGAAGGAATTGGCCAAAGCAAAAAAAAACGCACAAATAATTATAAAATTTATTACATGGCAATGATTGACAAATTAAAATAAAGTTAAACATCGTTATTGTTATATATAAAATATATTATGCATATTATATAAGGTTTATTAAAAGGCACATTACATTTTTTAGACTAGCAATGTTAGCTTGTAAAAATAAAATAAAAAAACCTATTCTAATTCAGTTTCAAAGTTCGAGTAAATAAGGAATGATACGGCTTAGTGTTAGTAGACTTATTACTACTATCGTGGATATTACTGTGGCGTTTGCTGTGCTCCTTTTGCCGTATAAAATTTATGCTCCCGAGAGTCACGAGTGTGCTTAAATGGAGTACGTGAAGATTCAATCAGCGTTGCTGGGCATGTGCCATGAACATGACCGACATATTCACGCTTGTAGCTTGTACCACTGTCTCCTAAAACAAAGTGTGATGTTGTACCCTGTCGTATATGACGTTCTACTTTTTCCACACGCTCATTTCTCTCCGACCTCTCTGTCTGATTAGATCTAGAGAAACTACCGTAAGAACGAGCCTCAGATTGGCCGTAAAAATCACCCCCAACATGAAGATTATCTCTTACAATGTGACGCGGTTGGCGCTCGGTCACCATTGTTGATTGGCCATCTCTTTTTTGATAACGACGAGATGAATCAGAATGATCCGTGTGTTGTGATATTACGGCTACATTGTCACGAGTAGATCGATGCATAGAGCTTATACTTTTTCTGTCAGCACTCTGAGTGGAGTTACTTATATATTCTCCACGATCATTTAAATTTGTAATGCTCTTTCTTTGCGCAGCGGCGGTAGAACTTATCGAATGTTGGGCCTCAGTCGTAGACGTAACGCCCTTGCGATGAAGTACTGCGTTTGTGCTAGATGAATCTGACACTAAATCTGATGTACGCTTGTGATGGCCAGAACGTACTGATTTATCTACGGAAGTCATTTCTCCGCCACCATGCATTGCTCTCTGAAACTCAATACTTGTCCTTGTCACGCTATCGCTTAGCTGATTTCTATTTATAGCATGCGATTGATGACTTGAAGATACTTGAGATACATGATTTTTAGTTGAAATATTCGAAGATGATTCTGTAGTACCTTGAATGTGACGATGAACGTGGTCCTGATGGGAATCATCAGTTATATGTTTTCTTTGAATGTTATCGCGACTACCATGTCGTTGTGCTTGTCTGTCGTTTTCTTGTTGCGACATTACAGATGTATTTTGATCATGACGATGGTTACCCTTAATCTGTGTTGAGTTATAGACATTTTCCTGAGAACGATGGTCTGAGGTTGCATGACTGTGACGCTGAGAATGACTCGCTACAGTCTGGTTTGATAACGAAGACGAATGCTGCTCAGAACTTATTATTTTTTGAGACTGTTGACCAGTTGATTTTGTCGATTGACTTTCTGAAAAAGAATTCTGAACTAATCTTTCATGGCTATCATTACTTCTTCCTTTTACAATATGAGTCGTATTCAATATGTTTCGATCTGTTTGGCTATCTTTGCTATCATTTACGCGGTCAGAAGATATTATTTTTCCCACATTGCTACTGTCTGTCTGCTTATTATAATGTTCATTGCGACCATCGGAGTTCCTTCCAATGATTGTATTTCTGGAATCACCAGCAACATTAGTTGAAACTTCAACATTCTTAGTAACAGTTACCCACTTTCCAGCGATTAACTTCTTTTCTGTAATTTGTTTCATTACTTTGCTTGTAGATGACACACTTTTGATATTTTTTGAATCAGTTTTGTTGATAATGTTCCTTTCCGTGGAATGTCTCGAAGTTGAGCGGTCAGTTACATCGCGAGTAATTGTGTCTTGAGATGATATACGATTATTAGCTCTAGATAATGTTGAGACTTCGTTTTCTGAGTTTTGAGTGCGTTCCAAACTTGAGTCATGGATATTTGATCCAGATTTTATACGTTGAATTTTGAGTGAAGAAGTATTGTCCACATCTGAATGTATCTCAGAATGCGTTTTTTGGACAGACCTAGCGTCATGAATATTAGAAATAGATTTAGTAATATGTGATTTTAGAATGTGGTCCGAATGTGTAGTTTCGTCAGTGTGTTTCGAGCTTTCAATGCGCTTAGAAGTATGGTACCTCTGATTATTGGTATTAGAAGGTCGATTAATTTCACCAGGCTTACTCGGTGATTCTGAATAGCACTCAACATCACCTTCAGGATAAAGATTATCTTTAGGACGAATTGGGCTAGTACGCTCATGAGTTGGCCACTGATTTCTTTTAGGCTGTTCGAAACCAGGCTTGTCACTGACTTCTGATTGATGTTTTTTATCATCTGGTTTTCCTTTGATTACATCATTGGAGTATAAGCTGTCCTTAGGTTCACCCCATTTTGGTCTAGATGATTTAGAAACTTCATCTTTAGGAACTTTTTCTAATTTTCCAATTTGTGGCGAACGCTTAATATTATCATCAGAAAGTCCTTGATCACTTCGGGGTCCTTGAAGGGGTCTTGCGCTTTGGTGGAGACTATCGGGGGTAGACTTATTATTTGGATATTTGGAATCACCGTAAGAATTAGTTGTAACTTCAATATTTTTAGTTACTGTTACCCATTTCCCGGCAATTAATTGCTTTTCTGTTATTTGTTTCATTACCTTGTTTGTAGTAGATGATACACTACTAATATTTTTAGAATCGACTTTGTTGATAATACTCTTTCCCGAAGAATTTCTCGATATAGAATTATCTGTTACATCACGTCTGACTACATCTTGAGACGATATACGATCGTTTGATTTAGATAATTTTGAAACATCATTTTCTGATATTTGAGTCTTATTTAAGTGTATGTCATGAACATCTGATCCAGTCTTTATACGTTGAACGTTATCTAGATTAGTGTTATTTACATCTGTTTGTTGTACATGAGTCTCAGAGTGTGTATTCTGGATATAACGAGTATCATGTACATTGGAAACAGATTTAGTAATATGTGATTTGACGGTTCTTTCATCTGTGTGTTCAGAGCTATCAATTCGTGTAGAAGAATGATATTTCCGGTCATCAATATTAGATGGTCGTTGTATTTCTCCGGGGCCAGGTTGACGAGGTGTTTTATAATTTGTATGATCTGGCCTTGACGTATCTTTTGGGTAATTATTATCACTAGGTGTACTAGGAGATGGTGAATAGCGTTCCACGTCTCCTTTAGGGTAATGAGTATCCTTAGGACGAATGGAGCCAGGATGCTCATGAGTTTGCGACTGAGGTCTCCTAGGCTGTTCAAATTCTAGTGTATCGTTATCTTTTGGATAGTTTTTGATATTATCAGGCTTTCTATCTTTATCATTAGGCTTGTCTACTTTTCTTGGTTCATATTCTTTTGGCATTGGCCTGTCTCCATTAATTGGTTCGCGTGTCTTATCTGGAGAATATCTTGATTTTTTGTCATCTGGATAATAATTGATTGCTGATTTTGTGTCTTTTTTTATTATGTAATCATCTTTACGCGTCAGATCTTCAAAGACTCCTTCAATTTTGAGGTTATCTTCTCTGCGAGTTAATTTTACCCTTTGCCCTTTAACAACGCGATATGTATCTGATGATCGGATGTTTTCCATTTTGCCTTCCATTTTAAGATTATCTTCATGTTTTACAATAGTGGATCTATCACCAGTAATAATTTTATAATCATTTTTCTGTTTCATATCAATGAATTCACCTTCAATTTTTAAGTTGTCCTCTCTTCGGATAATGTCAAGCCTTTCTACTTTTTGTTTCCGTCTTATGTCAGTGTCCCTTTCTATGGTAATATTATCGACATGTTTAAATGGTTTACGTTTCTCTGCTGGCTGAGATGGAACAACTTCAGGTTTATAAAATTTACCATCGGGCTTAAGATTATCTTGCGGTTTTATTACTGGTGCCCGTTCACCTTTAGTAGCACTATAATCATCTCGGGTACAAAGGTCGATAAACTCACCTTCCGTCCTTAAATTATCTTCGTGTTTCTGAATAATTATTTTTTCTGTTTTATCAATACGCTTATAGTCATCTCTGGTGCGACGAACGTCAAAAACACCTTCCATTTTTAAGTGATCTTCATGCCTAACAACATCAGCGCGATCACCACGAGTAACTGTGTAGTCTGTTCGTCGAATGACTTCCATATCACCTTCTGGTTTTAAGTTATCTACAGGTTTTTTAACTTCTTGACGTTCAGCTGGACGCCATTCATCTCGCTTTGGTGTATCCATTTTACCCTCAGGTCTTAAATTATCTTGTGGCTTTTTCGGAGTTTGTCTTTCTGCTGGCTTCCATTCTTCTTGTTTCGGCTTATCAAATTCACCTTCTGGTTTCAAATTGTCTTTCGGCTTTATAATTTCAGGCTTTTCAGCGGGACGCCACTCCTCGTGTTTTGGAGTTTCAAAACGGCCTTCTGGCTTTAGATTATCCTGAGGTTTTATCGGAATTTGACGCTCAGCTGGACGCCAATCATCCTGTTTAGGTTTTTCAAATTCACCTTCAGGTCTCAAATTATCTTTAGGTTTCTTAGGTTCTGGCTTTTCAGCAGGACGCCATTTTTCTTTTTTAGGTGTTTCAAATTCACCTTCAGGTTTTAAATTATCTTTGGGCTTCCTAGGTGTTTGTCTTTCAGCTGGTTGCCACTCATCAGGTTTCGGTTTTTCAAATTCACCTTCTGGCTTAAGGTTATCCTTTGGTCTCTTTTGAGTAGGACGTTCAGCTGGTTGCCATTCCTTTTTCTCTGGAGTAGTAAAATCACCTTCAGGGTAAAGATTATCATGTGGCCGACGAACTGGTGCTCTGTCACCTGGATGCCACTCATCCGGTTGTTTTTTCTCAAATTCACCTTCAGGATAAAGATTATCTATTGGCTTCTTAGGCTTAGGTCGCTCTGCAGGACGCCACTCTTCTTGTTTGGGCGTGGTAAATTTACCTTCAGGGTGAAGATTATCTTTAGGTTTTTTAGGTGTTTGTCTTTCTGCAGGGCGCCATTCATCATGTCGAGGTTGTTCAAAATCTCCTTCAGGCTTGAGATTGTCTTTTGGTTTCTTTTGAACTGGACGTTCTGCAGGCTGCCACTCATCAGGTCGTCTTTGTTCAAAGTCACCTTCAGGTCGCAGATTGTCTTGTGGCTTTTTCGGCTTAGGTCTATCAGCTGGACGCCAAATCTCTTTCTCAGGACTTTCAAATTCACCTTCCGGTTTAAGATTATCTTTCGGTTTCTTTTGTTCTGGACGTTCAGCTGGACGCCACTGGACTTTCTCAGGTGTTGTAAAATCACCTTCTGGTTTTAAATTATCATCTGGCCGACGGACCGGTGCTCTATCACCAGGACGCCACTCTTCAGGCCTTCGCTTTTCAAATGCACCCTCAGGATGTAGATTATCTTGCGGCTTTTTAGCCTTAGGTCGTTCTGAGGGACGCCATTCCTCTTGCTTCGGAGCATCAAAATCACCCTCCGGTTTAAGATTATCTTTTGGTCTTATAGGAGTTTGCCTTTCGGCAGGACGCCATTCTTTTGGTTTTTGTTGCTCAAATTCTCCTTCAGGTTTTAAATTATCTTTTGGTTTTCGTTGAATGGGACGTTCAGCTGGCTGCCACTCTTCAGTTTGTGGTCTTTCGAATTGACCCTCTGGCTTGAGGTTATCTTTAGGTTTCTTCGGAGTTTGCCTCTCAGCAGGTTTCCATTCTTCCAGTAAAGGTTGTTCAAAATCACCTTCCGGTTTCAAGTTATCTTTCGGTTTCTTTTGAGTTGGACGTTCAGCTGGACGCCATTTGTCTTTTTCAGGTGTAGAAAATTCACCCTCAGGACGTAGGTTGTCGTCTGGTTTTCTTTGAGTGCGACGATCAGCTGGCTTCCACTCTTCAGGATGCCTTTTCTCAAATTCTCCTTCAGGTCGCAAATTGTCTTCTGGTTTTATAGGTTGTGGACGATCAGCTGGCCTCCATTTTTCTTTAATGGGACTCTCGAAGTCACCTTCCGGCTTTAAGTTATCTTTAGGTTTCTGAGGAGATTGTCTTTCAGCAGGACGCCATTGTTCAGGTTTGTGTTGATCGAATTCACCTTCTGGCTTTAGATTGTCCTTTGGCTTCTTTTGAACCGGCCTTTCAGCAGGTCGCCATTGTACTTTATCAGGGGTAGTAAATTCACCTTCTGGGCGTAAGTTATCTTGTGGTTTTTTCTGCTTTGGTCGTTCTGCTGGCCGCCATTCCTCGTGCTTTGGTGCATCAAAATCACCCTCAGGCTTAAGGTTGTCTTTCGGCTTTATTGGAGTCTGTCTTTCAGCAGGACGCCATTCGTCTGGTTTTTGTTGTTCGAATTCTCCTTCAGGTTTTAAATTATCCTTTGGTCTTCGTTGAATGGTACGTTCAGCTGGCTGCCACTCTTCAGCTTGTGGTCTTTCGAATTGACCCTCTGGCTTAAGGTTATCTTGAGGTTTCTTCGGAGTTTGCCTCTCAGCCGGTTTCCATTCTTCCGGTAAAGGTTGCTCAAAATCTCCTTCCGGTTTTAAGTTATCTTTTGGTTTCTTTTGAGCTGGACGTTCAGCAGGACGCCATTTTTCTTTTTCAGGTGTTGTAAATTCACCCTCAGGACGTAAGTTGTCGTCTGGTTTTCTTTGTGTGCGACGGTCAGCTGGCTTCCACTCCTCTGGTTGCCTTTTTTCAAATTCTCCCTCAGGTCGCAAATTATCTTCAGGTTTTACAGGTTGTGGACGATCAGCTGGCCTCCATTTTTCTTTAATAGGAGTCTCAAAGTCACCTTCCGGTTTTAAGTTATCTTTAGGTTTCTGAGGAGATTGTCTTTCAGCTGGCCGCCATTGTTCAGGTTTGTGTTGATCGAATTCCCCTTCTGGCTTTAGATTATCCTTAGGCTTCTTTTGAACCGGTCTTTCAGCAGGTCGCCATTGTTCTTTATCAGGGGTAGTAAATTCACCTTCAGGACGTAAGTTATCTTCTGGTTTTCTCTGCTTTGGTCGTTCGGCTGGCCGCCATTCCTCGTGTTTTGGTGCATTAAAATCACCCTCAGGCTTAAGGTTATCTTTCGGCTTTATAGGAGTCTGTCTTTCAGCAGGACGCCATTCTTCTGGTTTTTGTTGTTCGAATTCTCCTTCAGGTTTTAGATTGTCTTGTGGCTTTTTCGCCAGTGGTCTTTTAGGGCCTTGTTCTTCATAAGTCCTGTATTCAGTTTGAGTTGTTGTAAGGCTGTCGGTATTTTGTGTAGAATAAAATTTATCAAAATCTTCCTTGGTCCAGGTTCTACGCCTTTGAGGTCTTTCAATGACAGTTGTTTTTTCAGTGTAATCTTTTTGATTGGATGTTACGAAATCTATTTCACCTTCACGTATCAAGTTATCTACTTTCTTTGTTATCATAGTTGTTCTCTCCACAGTATCCGTATAATCGATGTACTCTGATTGCGAAGTAGTTTCTGTTATCATGTCTCCTTCTATCTTCGTCCACGTGTTACGTCGTACCGGTTTTGGCCTTTCAACAGGCTTTACGGTATACTCTGAGCGCGTAGTTGTAGAATCTGTAAACAGAAATCTTATTTAAATCGAAGTTTAGTTATAAGTAACAGACTGCAACAATTTATACTGAAAGTATAGTTTAAGCCAAAATAGTGCATTGAATCAAATAAATTTAGCATACCTAAGAATTCTCCTTCAGTAATAATATTGTCCGTACGTCGGATTATTTCAGCTCGTTCACCAGTAACAACTTTGTAGTCTTCAGTTATTGACCTCGAAGTTGTAAAATCTCCTTCTGGGCGTAAATTGTCCTGAGGTTTTTTGACAACGGCTTTCTCTGCAGGCTTATATTCCTCCGGTTCTCGTTTTGTGAAATCACCTTCAGGTTTAAGGTTGTCAACTGGTTTTTTTTGTTGCGGTCTCTCAGCAGGCTTCCATTCTTCCTTTTTAGGAGTAGTGAATTCTCCTTCAGGTTTTAAATTGTCATCAGGGCGTCTTACTGGAGCTCTATCTCCTGGTCGCCATTTTTCGGGTCTTCTTTTTTCAAAATCACCTTCAGGTTTTAAATTATCTTCGGGTTTTTTTTGTTTCGGTCGCTCAGCTGGCATCCAGGGCTGTTTTTCGGGAGTTGAAAATTCTCCTTCAGGTCTTAGATTATCTTCAGGACGTTTCATCGGGGCTCTATCACCAGGTCTCCACACTTCGGGTCGCCGATCCTCAAAATCACCTTCCGGTTTTAAATTATCTTGTGGTTTACGAACAGGCGCTCTGTCACCTGGACGCCATTCTTCAGTACGTCTTTTCTCAAACTCACCCTCAGGTTTTAAGTTATCTTCTGGACGTTTGACTGGAGCCCGATCACCAGGCTTCCATTCTTCTGGTCTGCGATTTTCAAAATCACCTTCAGGTTTCAAATTATCTTCTGGACGACGCACTGGTGCTCTATCTCCAGGACGCCATTCTTCAGGCTTTCGCTTTTCGAATTCTCCTTCAGGACGCAAATTATCTTCGGGTTTTTTAGGTCTTTGACGCTCGGCTGGTCGCCACGGCTCTTTTTCTGGGGTTGTGAATTCTCCTTCTGGCTTAAGATTGTCTTCAGGACGACGTGTAGGGGCACGGTCACCAGGTCGCCATTCATCTGGACGTCGTTTTTCAAAATCACCCTCAGGTCTCAAGTTGTCCTCGGGACGTTTCACAGGAGCTCGATCACCAGGTCTCCATTCCTCGGGTCGTCTACCTTCGAAATCACCCTCTGGTTTTAAATTATCTTGTGGTCGACGGACAGGTGCTCTGTCGCCAGGACGCCACTCCTCTGGTTGACGTTTTTCGAATTCTCCTTCAGGACGCAAGTTATCTTCTGGTTTCTTAGGTCTTTGACGTTCTGCTGGTCGCCACGGTTCTTTTTCCGGACTAGTGAATTCTCCCTCTGGTTTTAGATTGTCTTCAGGACGACGGGTGGGTGCGCGATCCCCAGGCTGCCATTCTTCTGGGCGCCGTTTTTCAAATTCACCCTCAGGTTTCAAGTTATCTTCTGGGCGTTTGACTGGTGCCCGATCCCCAGGCTTCCATTCTTCTCGTCTTCGACTTTCAAAATCTCCTTCTGGTTTTAAATTATCTTCTGGACGACGCACTGGGGCTCTATCTCCAGGGCGCCATTCGTCAGGCTTACGTTTCTCAAAATCTCCTTCAGGTCTCAAGTTATCTTCTGGTTTTTTAGGTTTTTGACGTTCAGCTGGTCGCCATGACTCTTTTTCCGGAGTAGTAAAATCTCCCTCGGGTTTAAGGTTGTCTTCCGGTCGTCTAGTAGGGGCTCTGTCACCAGGACGCCATTCTTCAGGTTTGCGCTTTTCAAAATCACCTTCGGGACGTAAATTATCTTCTGGTTTAATCGGTTTTTGACGATCAGCAGGACGCCATGTTTCTTTTTCAGGAGTTGTGAATGCACCTTCAGGTTTTAGATTATCTTCAGGACGACGAGTCGGAGCTCTTTCGCCAGGACGCCATTCTTCAGGGCGTCTCTTTTCAAAATCACCTTCTGGTTTAAGATTATCCTCTGGTTTTGTTGGCTTTGGTCGCTCAGAAGGCTGCCAACGGGGGCGTTCAGGTTCTTGAAAGTCTCCTTCAAGTCTCAGGTGATCTTCTTGATAGACAGCCGTTGTGCGACTAACGTGTTTTTCATCGTAATCTTGTTTGTACGCGGAGACCACGCTCGTAGTGTGCTCCACATCGAACAATGGCTCCGGGACATCGTTGTGTGGGCAGCGGTGACGCCTAAAAGCAAAATTAATTCTTCATTACTGTTGAATATGTTTATAATATCCATAAAAATGCTTCGGCTTGGTTGTTAAACAAGCAACTTTATTTAAGCTTAAGTCCGACCCGAACAATTATCTGACCTTCGTGAAAACGGCGGTAGCAGTACATTAAGCAGTAAATGGTCATGAGTTCGATTCCCGCTCAGGGCAGATTTTTGTATTGACTATACGGAATGTTTCCTTGTTTGTTATTTAATAATCCTGCCTCAGGAAATTACTAACACATTGATTAATGTCTAACGTTTATTTGTAACTGTATTAACTTAATAATGAATGTTCAAATACATAATGCCATATTAATCAAAAATTATGACACTATGAAAAATGCATGAATATGGCCATGTAAAATATTAATACTTAACAATAGAAAAAAATTGTGAGTCCAATAAATTTATTTATATTATACAACAAATTCAAACAATGTTAAATTTACTGCATCGCACCTATTTATAAAAAAGGGATGGAAGTGTAATGGGAAGCGTCTTGGCTGTGGCAGAGGCGGTAGCGTGAACGATTCGGTCATAGCACGCATCCATTTCGTCTACCACAATTTGCCTTCACTTATATCACTTTCACACCGAATACATACTCTGTAGCATATCACCATCACATGTTCATAAAAATTGATTTTCTAAACTCCTTTCAAAGACAGTAGAATAAAATATTTTATCTACATATCCCACTTATAGTAAAAGTTGAATCACTATCTTTCAATAGCGAAACCTTTTTAACAAAATGGGACGCACAACCTACTGCATCACGCCGCGTGTTGTAGACTGCCGCAATGATTAAAGTCGACGTTGCCGCACGTTTTTATTCTCACATCAAAGTATTTCGACTAATAAATATGATCAGTGTAGTAAATATTTACTTATATGACATTTCAAATTCAGGTCATAAAAATGTAACTTAGATAAAGTCTAAACGACTTTTCCATAGTAACTACAAAGTACATAGCAACAGTTTTTCATGCACGCCGTTGTTAAGAATCAACAATCTATTAGATTAATTCAATGTTACATTACAAAAAGCATTTTATCTTTACAACAAAATAACCCTATATTAGAAAATAACGAAGTCAATAACATCGTTTGTGTTTCTTAAATTTTGATTGCAAACTAAAGTAAAGGCTAAATCCTTAGAGAACAAAGAAGCTTCAGAGCCTAAGTGGGCGGTTACTCCCGATATAGCACTGACTCAATAGAGGTCGTCTTATAAGGATTCATTCACTGAAATGTTTTCTTAAAGTGAGTGATTAATACAACGAAAGCATTATTGAATTATTTAATTAAAAGTAGATACGGAGACAAATATATGTTATCGAAGTGAAGGAATCGATAATAATTATTTATTTATAGGTATTTCGTGTGATGGTGGTTGGTGTGTAACGTGTTATATACGATTAATTTCACTAATCATAAATATTTATATATTACATTAAAATAGAAAATAAAAATTGATATTAAACGCGTGAAGTTTGTTGGGTATAATACCTGATTGGAATACTCTATAGATTTAAAAATATTATTAAATAACTTCTTTTAAATATACATAGTACATAAATATATCAATTCAAAAAAAAATCAATAAAAAAAAGTCATTTTTCCCCTATCGATGATAATAAACGCACTTGTCTTTGTAGTCATTAAGATCAAGATCTTTCGCGAAGTTTATTTATTTTTAACCTACAACGTAGAGGTTATCTTGGACTGAAAGTTTTATGTACGTATAATAAAAAAGTAGCTGTTTTTTTACAAATGTATTAAAAAATAATTACCTTATGATTGCCAGCATTTATTTGAAATAAACAAGAATATTAGTTTTTAATTTGGAACGTCTAAACAATATCTGTATCATGTTAACTATTACGCAGATAACATCCAATGTACTCTTTAACTATCAACGCTAACGGAACGCTAGATTATCAGCTTTTTGGATGTATTAGTTTTTAGGGTTCCTTAGTACGAGGTTTCGTAGTATATTTGTAAAGCCATTTTAATCTTCTTTTTTTAAGCATTCCTTGCTTTAAACAGAAACAAGTTCTTGTCTTAGCATTTGAGAATTAACTCACGAAAGACGAAGTTATTTGAATAGAGGTAGAAGTGTGAGTAAAGTTTTCTATGAGATGGTAGTTTCCAGGGTGGTCCCATACATATTCGTAATAATCTTAGGGACTCCTGACTTGAATATTGAAACTTCTTAAAGTATACTACTTCTAAGCTAGCGAACACCGCATTCATATACCTACCTATTTCCGTAAATTATCTATCTTTATCAAAAGATTAAAATCTGTGAATTTAAAGCAATAAAAACCACGTAAACCGAAAAGTAATCATAAAAATATCTATGTATATTATTTAAACATCAACGTATTAATATATGTTTTTCCACCAGCCCGCATTAGAACAGCGTGGTGGATTACGCTCTATATCCATCTCTTAGAGGCCTTTGCTCAGCGGTGGGACATTAATAGGCTGTTACAAATACAATTAAAATACAGGTCAGAGAAAAATCAATTACTACGAACGCAGCGACCGTGACATAATTTACAGCAAAAATGTACAGTCAAACAACATTTATCCGTTTACAGTGAGTAATAAAGAATGAAGTCATTTTTACAATAACACCTTGCTTCGTAATATTTTATTTTAATAGATCTATTTACCGAACAACAACCAGAAAGATTTAAATAAAACAATATATTATTGTTTTAGACAATAAAGATCACTTTCCGACGACGTTGTGGCGTAGCGGTAGTAAGCCTACCTTAAGCACCACAGGTCGCGGGTTCGATTCCCGCATGTGGCATATGTTTGTATTGATGTTCCGGTCTGGGTGTTTGTGCTTGTGACTGTGTGTTTTGGACCCCCGATACAGGACTAATATCCTTATGGGAGCCGTTGACTGTGTAGCGTTTATTATTATAATTATAAAATTGCATTAACTATTCAATTATAAACTTGCGTGTAGGAAAGTGAATGTGTTTCCAATTGAAATTAATGTCATGAGCATAAAAGCTTGCTGGTGTCTGGTAAGTAAGACAAATAAAGTGCTCACGATGTGATCCACATGGTCGCAACTGTTCTCTGGAATATTGTATTGCTCATTTTATATATAGAAATAGATTTTCCTGCTTCTTCATCTACGCAGAATTCCGTCATCTACATATAATGATTTGTTTTTTGTTTAAATTGTTTATAAAGCCTTATTGTTTTTTTTAAATACATATAGCCATGATACAAACGGACCTAGAAAGATTAAGGTAAAGTCTAAACTGCCAAATCGTATTAGTTACGTATCTAAATGTGTATATGTACTCTTGGCTAAATAAAAAAAAAAGAATATAGAAAATAAAAAGATTAATTTAGTTAATTTATAACTAAAACATTATATATAACGAATAAAAATTATGTTATATATACAGATTTAAATTATAAATACTATATGTAATATTTAGGTACAATTATTATCCTGAATTATAGTTATTTACCGAATTATGTTTATTTATGCCAGCCATTTTCCCGACTATTTTCATGTTAAAAATAGACCTATTAATAACATTGTAAGCACCGATGACATTTTAAGAATTTAAAATGTCACTAAAATTACTTAATAATTTTAATATCATCATTAATTTTAATTTACCAGTATTACCTTACCATATTAAGAAGTACATAAGAATTAGTAATTCAATTATACGAATATCGTTTATGTGTAAACTCGTACGTTTTATTACTAAGATGTTTCAGGCTCTTAAATATGTAATGGGCCTGCAAGACGCTCTTTCCATCCTGACTCAAAAGCTGCTTCAAACTATATCGGGAGTGTTACTCAACTTGATATTTCAATGTGCGTGATTAATTTACTTATGAAGAAATGTTTATTTCGTCTGTCACGTTAGTCAATGTTCAAGATTAATTAAGTATTCTTAATTATCGTCTTTCTTGGACGTGAGTTTTTTATACAAGATTAAATTACTTTAAAAAAATTCTTTTTTAAAACTTTATCTTTGATTTAAATGTCATTAACAAAAACTATTACTATTATAAAGACTTAATTTGCTATGTTTCTTTGAAAATATTATGCGTCATTAAATGAATATTACATAATGATGTCCTAGAACTTATTTTTATAAACATTATATACAATTTTTAGAGTAGAAATATTTTTTTCGTAAGTAATGTTAAGGCAGTAACAATTACGTAACATACTTGCTCGTAATATACAGTATGGAGATGGTAATTTTTTACCACAATATAATTCATTGTTTCGGCGAATCCGAATTACCATTTTTGTATGGAGGAGCCACGGTCATCGACTTGGAACGTTGGCGTCGTGAGAAGATTAAAACCAAGACAGTACAATCGCCAAATACATTTATATAAAATATATATTATTTCCATAAAAAAGAATTTCTTCATATTATATCGAAATAACATTATACTAAATGAATGTATAATTATATATACATATAATAAATAGTTAAAACTTTTTTTTTAGTTTACAGCTTATCTCTGAAGCGGTTGGATGGATTTTAAAGGGACATCACTAGTAATAGATGATCAAAGGTAAGAGAATTAGAGTTGTTTGTATTAAAAAACTGAGTACAATACAGCCAAACCGCAAAGTGGGTATAATATAATATAAATCAATACTTCTATGTTAAGCCTTTCATAATTAATGTAATTTATGTGTGAAACTTGGTCGATATGCCAGTTGTCCATCCGTATTAATAATAAAAAAGTGAAAGTAGCTAGACGTTTATCACTTATTCTCGTCTAAGCCGATCATTCATTTTATTTGACTAAGAGGATTTAAAAAGGCAGTTGAAAATTTTTA
>JAOPTZ010291856.1:0-10355 GCA_027564475.1 Doxocopa laurentia | reverse complement strand
ATATCTAAGTATTTTACCAAAAAAATACCGAGCGAAACTCGGTCAACCAGATATTATCCTAATATTAGAATAATAACGAAGTGTTAATCTTTCAATTAAACTGTTTGAGTTATTGTTATTTGTATCTTGTAAACTATTTTTGATCCAATTTAATTCATGAATCAATGATGAATCTGAAATTTACGAACAAACTTTTTGTTTATCAAGAAAAATATTTTGGTTTTCAAAATATTGTTCTAAAAGAAACAACATTGCAATAACATTTGTTGTTAGAATAAAATTAAGTGGAGCGAGGCTGTCCAAAGTAAATTACTCTTTTAGGACATGTAGCGAAAAAGTAAATTACAGTAAAAATATTGGCGTGAATGATAGTTGGATTTGAAATTTGTTAATAAAGAATTTTGGTCGGCAGCGAAACAATTAAAGCAGAAACTAAGAAGTTGAAATTTGAATTATTATATTATTTATTGTTTACATTAGCGGGGCGATGCCGTCTCGGATCTTAAGTGCACGATCTGGAGGAGCAGAGGTGAGCGTGGCAGACAGTCCGCTTGCCACCTTCGAATCGCTTACGCAAGCCGCCGTCATCGCTGTCTTGGGTGTGGCTATAGTTATCTCCAACCTTCTTATTATTGCCGCTTTCCTCAATTTTAAAGGTAAGCTTGCCTTTAAACTTAAGTTTTGTTACAGAAATTAATCTTAAAATGTAGAAAAATAATAAGCAAAATAAATAATTATAATAAGACTCATAGCATTTATGCTATTTATATTTACAACTAGCTGACCCGGAATACTTCGTATCGCCTCAGAATCAATAAATACAAAAGCCGAATGATAATTGCAGAATGTTTCAACTAAGTAAAAAATGTAGTCAAAAATTAATCGAAACAAAAAAATCCTAATAAAAAAAATGCTCGACATGAATTAGGTTAGGTTAGGTGAAAAATTGTTACACTTTTTTATAATATGATTTCTGAACTACTTTTAAATTTAATTGATTTCTAACCGACGGAACAAACATCACATGTTAGAAAGATAGGAATAGTTACTAAGGAAAAGCGAAAATGCTGTTTTTACTTTATTCTTAGCATTTTATTCACATTTACTTACCTTTTAAACCTTCCCTGGACTTCTACAAATAATTAAAGACTAAAATTAGTCAAATCGGTCCAGCCGTTCTCGATTTTTAGCGAGACTAACGAACAGCAATTGATTTTTATTTATAGAGATACTAATACTAAAGTGGATACATTTTTTAAAAATGTTTATTTTATATATATATATTTATTTTTTAATAAAAGATGTCAGTATTATCTTGAGATATATTTCAAGTAAGTTTAGCAATTATATTATGTTTTTCAGGCTTATCAAATGAAGTTATCAACTATTACCTCCTATCTCTGGCTGTAGCAGATTTACTCTGTGGACTTTTCGTCGTTCCTCTGTCCGTGTATCCGGCTATTACTGGGAGATGGATGTTTGGAGATTTGATGTGCCGCTTGGCGGGCTATATAGAAGTCACGCTCTGGTCCGTCTCAGTTTACACATTCATGTGGATATCGGTGGACCGTTATCTCGCTGTGAGGAAACCTCTCCGTTATGAGACGGTTAGTTTGACGGTAGATATCTCTTTTCTTATTACTTTTCGTCTTCCACAAACTGGGCGCTCTGGTTCTACTGACATCAAGAGATTGTTCAGGGCGTTAACATCAGGTCTCCATCAAGTTAATGAAGTCAGTTCTTGAAAGTAACTAGCTTTGTAGCCTATGATACATTCTTCTTTACTATACCCCTTTATTCATTTAAGGCCTAATTAATTTATGTCTTTTTATAGTTTATTATTTACTATCTGGCCAATGTTTAGTTGCCCAAGCTTTATTCCTGTTAGTAAATAAATAAATTGTTTAAATATTTGCAACATTCAATGTGATGTTTTTTTTCTCATTACGTACAAATTCGGTCAAATAATTATTCCGATGTCATTACCATACATTTATTACATTGATGGAGAAATCGGATGTAATTGTCATGAACATATTGTTTAATTTTTTGCATGAATGTAAAGTCCAAAATTCACACTTTTATTATATTTTTCCTTTTGCCTTGCATGTAAATGAATTAAAAAATGAAAGTTAATATTTTAGTTAGAGTTCTTGAATGTAGTCATCTAGAGCCAGAATGTCACAAACGAGCACAATCTGCACAAATGTTATTAAATTAATTTAATCTTGGAATTATCAAAATTATCAAAATTATATAGAAAATAAACCATAGGAAAATTCGATAAATTGGCCTTAGATATTAAATTGAAAATTTTAAAACAAATTGAAAAGTTTGTGTAGTTGAATTGGATTTTTAGTCTTAATATATTCTAGAACAAACATAACATCAGCCATAACGAAGACTAACAATTCAATGAATAAATGTTCATAAAATATAACTAAAGTTTCTGATGCTTGTAAAGAATAAATAAAAGACCAAAATAAAACGGCTAAAGAATGTTTTTACAGATTATAATTATTTTCAATAGATTAATTTATGTTTTTTTTATACATTTGTTTCCTGGAAAATGTGTGCATTTCTTACTAAAATTAAATTATCGAATAAAATTTATAAACGCAATACTTAACGGAATATTAAAAATACATACAGATAATCTGGAAGAAAAGAGAAATCCAAAATATATTTCACTATAACGAGTAAATTCTTTATTGGTTAATAACTCTTAGAAAAATGTCTAATCATATTTAAACTGAAAACAATAATAACAAATAATAAGTTTGTAATGATGAACACTTTTCAATTAAAACATCGAGTGACTTTTTTTACAACAATAATTACTAAAAAAGAAAGTAACAATAAGCCGTTACGGTTCAATATTAGTGATAGTTCTAGGAAGCCAATTTATAAAATTTTATTTTACAGCATCAGATACTTCGATACATATATTTACCGCAACGGTTCATGTAGTCAGCTGATAAACTTTACAATATTGTAGAGTTATCTATCATAAATAAATATGGAACCACAATGAGTCGATTATAAAATTTACCCGCTTAAGTAATTAAATCTAATGAACATTATAATTTACTCGTCGGACATATTTATTTAAGTTTTTTAATTTGTAAATTTATGTTTTGTGCAGGAGTACTTCCATGATTCTATACAGGAACAGTAATGTATATTACCTATTCTAGTATTAGTTATTTTTAATAAAAAAGGCCGATTTTATGTTAAAATAATGAAATATGCAGATTGATAAACTGTTTTAGTCTTGCACTTACAAATATACGTTTATGAAATATTAATAACAGATTTATTTATTACATTAATATAGGTACAAACTCGCACCCGAAGTCAATGCTGGATGGTATTCACCTGGATATCCGCTGCAATGCTCTGTTGTCCGCCTCTTCTTGGATACAAAAAGGAAGCCAATTTTGATAAGGAAACCTTTATTTGCATGTTGGATTGGGGTACTACGTATGCATATACGGCGACTTTAGCTATTCTAGTTTTAGGTCCAAGTGTTATTTCAATCGTTTATAATTACTTTTATATATTTTCAATGAAGAGAAAGCTAAATAGCGGTGCTCCGATCCATGACAAGGAATATGCGACTGCGTTGGCAGAAAACCTTTCAAATCCGAGTCACTGGATGAGCTTTATCCTGGTATCTGCGTTTTGGCTCAGCTGGGCACCGTATGCCGGTGTAAGGTCGTATGAGTACTTTACTGGTCAAGAACTAAAAGTACCGATGCTTCATTTCGGGGTGGTATGGCTCGGTATACTAAATTCATTTTGGAAAATCGTAATACTCATCACATTTAGTCCTCAATTTAGACTTGCGCTTAGGATACTTTGCTTAACAGCTTGTTGTCGGACAAAAGGTCGTCTACAAGCTGAACTGATTGGCATGGACAACGATGATTGATATATGCCGCATAGCTTATGGGTTGAATAAAAATCAAATGTAATTTTTTCTTTATAATTTAGATGTGATTTTCTTTGTTGCATTATTACGTGTTGCAAATTTAGATGTGAACGCTCAATTTCTCTATTTACGAAAGATATATTATTGTATTAAAATATTTTTGCATATGTAGAAGGAAAACGTTATTATAAATTTTTTAGATTATTAAGAGAAAAGATGTTTATATTTCGGATCTTTAATCCAGATTTAATAAACTGTTATTGGGTACATTAATTCAACTAAATTTATATCATAAAATGTTTAACGTCATTTATTGAATGAATTGTGTTGAATCAATGTATGTTCCAACAAAAAAATCTAAGCAACAACAATCACTGCAAAAGTCATTCCTTAAATTAAGATAGAGATAGATAACTTATTTACACTGGTTCGTTGTTTGAAAGTGTTTAAAAGTGTTTATTCTATTGTTTGAAAGTGTTTATTCTATGGATTTAGATATATGTATGCTTTTGGGATATTGCAAATGAATCAATATTGGACAATAAGTATTCATTTATAAAATTGTAAAAGTACATGCAATAAAATATTCATATCATTCATTGGAACTGTAAATTGGTAGTAGTAAGTAGGTAACAAAATATCTTTTTTTTTTCTCCAAGACTAGTGAAAATAATTAAAGTTACTTTTACATTAAATTAACAATAACAACCACTTGTGGCTTTAGTTGCTATATATGTATTTATGTCTCGTATAGTATTTTAATGTAAAAACTTATTTTTCAAATAAAATGTTGTTTTAGAAAATCATAAAATATATCGTCGTAAAATACTCACAATCTTGTCTAAGTAGCTCTAACTGATTTTTGAACAAACATCTTATGTAGAGTCTTCACAAGGACTTAAAATTCAATGAATTCCGCACTTTTTTCTAAATCAATAATAAATGATAAACCCTAACCACAACTTAGACAATATGATCTCATTTTATAAAGCACAATAAACCACACACACAACGCCTCCGTCAGTGGCAGAGAATTAGTCATTTTTGCTTACGTCGGATGAGCCCATAGCTAGAGAGCTTAGCTTCATATCTTAATGCCCTCACAAAACACTAATAATGAACAAAAGTACATTGAGCGCAGGCTAGCGCTATATTTCTACAAATGAGTTCACGTAAGAAGGTCATTGTGGTCGTAAGCAATCAATACTCCAAAGGATTCAGTTAAACGCACATTTAAAAATTCTGGGCCATTGCTTCATTCTTATTCGGTACCTATAATATACCAAATACATTAAGGATTTGTTTTTCAATCTAAGAAAGATTTAACGTAAGTTTGGATAGATACAATTGTAGTTTAATCATAAAGTTAAAACACTCCATTTTTAAAAATTATTTTATAAAGCACGTTTGATTGTATTTTAATATAATTTAGGTGAGCAAATTTAATTTAGTTTGTATAACGTTGATTATATATATTTTCGAGTAACAAAATCCGTTCTTCCTTAAACTTTATTAAGTTTATTTAGAAATTCTACGGTCTAATACAGTGCTACGTATTGCTACGCCGTAGAATTTATGCTACATTAGTTGCTTCGTACCATTAATTAGTATCATTCTAATGCTTCGTCGTTTTGCTTTAAATAAGTTAAATTTTTAATTTAGTTCCAATTGAATTATATAATATATACATGTATATATCATATAGCTTTATTTCTATATATTTTTTGTATATCTTGCATCATTTAGGTACTAATATATATAACAGTATAACATTGTATTGTCGCTTTGTCAATGTGTTAGATATTTTATCATAAGAATAAATAGGAGTTTTTACATTTATCATTCATACAATTTAGTTTATGTAACTTTATTTTATAAGAATTAATTCAATGAATGAATTTTTCATTTATAAAACGAATAGAGCGTAAGAAATTCTTTAACTTCTTTTTGATTTGACAATTCTGCATTTTAAAATAAATTAAAAATAGTTCCATTTTAATATTCGAAATAGTTTGGCAATATGGTGAGCAGTGTTCAAACTCAATTGAAAGTTAAATTTTATTTTTTTCTCGTTAAAAATTATATGTACCTACCTACTACAATTTTTTTTTTAAATTATATATAAATTCTTTGGGAAATTCATTTGTTTATAAAAAAGGTAAATAGAATTTGAAAATTTTAGAATTTAAAAGACTAATATGTCACTTTTTGAAACCACTGGTTCGTTACTGCTTAATCATGTTGGTTCTTTGTTAACTATTTATGATTATAAAAATTTTAGACAAAAGGGTGAAATTTTTTTTATTCTTTAGTCGAAATTTCAACCGACAATAAATGTTAAAAAAATAAAACATAATGTATATTATTCGATGAATGTGAATCGATATTTTTAAAAAAGTGTGGGTGTGTGGCATTGGCTTTTACGAATATTTAAGGTGTTACAAATGTATAAATAATGTTAGTATATATAAATTATTACAATATATTAGGTACACTATTTTGAAATATTCTTATGATAATTAGATATTAGTGTATCTTAGTGTTTGTAGCTATGATTACATATTTAATAGTGTAGTTTTATAAAAAAATTGTAGAAATTTTTACTGTCTCAGAATATATTTATGTTTTTTATTAATATATTTCTTTAACGCATGTTAATTATGATTAATGCACGGTAAGGTGATATTCAAAAAATGAGATAAATCGTCTTACTCAAAGCCTATTTAAAAAGTATAGACAGCATAGAATAGATATAATAAGCTGTAACTTTAAAAGAATTTAAAAATATTTATTTTGTTTTGGATATTAAAATGTAAATATATTACGGGTTTGTGATATTTAGTTTTTAGTATAATAAAGAACACTCATGTAAGTACAAAAATATTAACACTACGAGCAATTCAGTGTAATATTTTATAATATTTGTTAAAGTGGTCTTTCTTTGTCCACACAATTAATAGAGGTAAGAATTGTACGTTAGTTGTTATGATAGCCGCTAGATGCCTTTTATTCTATCATATAAGCTCAGCAATAATATCCTGTGCAGCAACCAATATTATAGCTATAGAAATGTCAACAACCAATTGCTTTTAGTGCAGCAAGTCACTATGTCAGTGCAAGGTTGTTGCATTTTACAGATAATATTTTTATAGACGTTAATAAAATTGTGTACTCATCATAGTGATCTCAGATATTTAAATCGTTATAATAGTTAGTTATATCAGGTTCAAAGTTAAAAATATTTTTTCAATTGCAATTTGTAGATGTTGCTAGAGCATTTGGTAGACGGGTTATCTATCTAACATATTTGATATTTCTTGGATTTTTTGACTGAATCAATACTACGTACTTATAGCATAACGCTAGGTAGCTACTGAGATTGTTGTGACACGTATTAATAAAACTTAAATATTTCATTCTAATCTTATAAAGAAATATTTTTATTATATATTATGTAATATAAAAAGTGTATTACAGCAATAATAGATATGTTTAAGGAACATGCCTTTCTATTAATATATAAGTTATAATACTGCCATTATTATATCGTCAGCTGCCACATTGCGTACAAAAAATAATATTCATAAAAATTAGAAAATTAGATTAGAATTGAAACCAGAAATATATAAACTTAGGCGTGAAAAATTTGAAAATGTCGATATATTTTTAATTGTATCTCTGATATGATGTTAAAGGCTGAATTTAACTATCAAATGCGACTTATTGTCGATTACAATATGTAATTATACGTAATAATTCAGTTATGGTTCGGAACATGTCGAACTTTATGTTATGATAAAACAACTAGGGATGCCAAGTAGTTTTCTATTAACGAATTAGAAGCTGCACATACAATTACGCTCGTGCACGAGCAATACCCTTATGCGCGACTTTTGGCAACATTCGCAGAGCGCAATCTATAATAATCTTCGGCTAATAGGCTTCAATATTTCATGCGTGATTTATTGCTGATAGCTTGCATAGGGCTGTACCATGCTAACTACATCGCGTCCGAAAGATGTTTCGGATTTCATTAATCTATGATTCTTAAAAAATCTGCATAATTCTTCGTAGTCTTTCTTAATATTAGTAATTCTTAATTAATACACAAATCTAATTAGTAAAATACATTTATATATTTAATTAAGGCTATGTAAGCGTTTAGTAAATAATCCATTCAATAACGTAATTGTTGCTGAAATATAAATTAGAATGTAGAAATTTATTTAATATAAGATTTAAAATATGCACGTATGTTCTTTCGAATTATTAATTTGTTGTAAGTAGTGTTATGTAAATTACACTGGGGCTAATGTGAGACAATTGACAATGGAAAATGATAACTTTAAATTAAACAATCTATACATTAATATTTCAAGGATTTGTAGCGTTCGAGAAACCTTAATTTAAATTTTCTTTTAAATTTGTTAGTACGTAAGATGAACAGATATAATTTACATATTGATAATTTTTTTTATCAGTCCTCCTGCTTTGTGTTCGGATATCTTACATGTAAATTAAATTTTCAGAGATTCATAAGTATGCACAAAATATTATTATTGTTTATTTCTCACAAAGCCCCAGTTGTAATTGGTCAATTTCTTGCTAAACCAGTCGTAAGATCCTAGTTTATATGCTATTATATTCTAAATTATAAAGTTTATATTAAACGAATAATAATTGGTGTACTCTACAGATTATATTTTGTACTAGGTTATATATAGTTTTTAATTAATTTAGAGTGGAATAAATATTTATAATTGTGAATTAAGATATTTTTTGTATTTATCGAGTTTAGTCGCCTCTTACTGTTTCACAATATTAAAATTGTAACTAATTCAATAACTTTTAGATCTCTGATGGTATGATTATTGTGAGGGATGATTTTAATAAGCCACGAGAAGACATTTACGTATTAAATAAACGCAATATTTCTCTATTTTGTTGCATTAAGTATAACTTATTTATTCGTTTGCTTAAAATGTTGACTGTTATCTTTAATAGTTTTATCATTATTTATAGCTTTTATTATAAAGTATTTTAGTATGTTTTATGTATACTGTAAACTATAAAATATAAGCGTACTGATATACTTTCTAATGTAAGCTAAATGTTTCTGTAGAATTTGGTACTGTTTGATGTCTGTCGTGGTATATTATTATATCATTATTGTACTGCGAAAAACAAATGAAAAGTGTCTAAATATTTATTTTTCACGGAATAGGACGATCAAAAACTTCAGGTGGACCGTCAATAAGTTTTAATACAGGGATTATAGAAAAGAACACCAGTATCAATCTATATCTTTGTTTTGCTTGAGAATCTCTTTAAAAACTGATGACCAACCATGAAATCCTAAAATGTTTCAATTTTTTAGAAAAATGTTGCATAGATAGCGTGTATATAAAAACAAAAATGTCTCTGCGATTGTCAAAATTCTGGTAAAATCCATATTTAACAGAGAAATTGCATTTACTCGTTTAGTAAATAAATCACAATTAGTGATACTGAAATTATTAATAAATTCGCAGGAAACTTTACACCACTTAAAATCGGCTGTGAGAGAATTACATCTTTTAATAAATTTAATATTTTATATGGTCTGAATTTTGTGATAAAATTTAAAACTAATAAATCTGGTAGGAATAATTGTAATGTAATCACATTCAATTCAAACCTATAAGCCTCATTAACTATAGGCTGATCACATATATACGAAAGACATTGAGTAAGCGAATTATTAAAAAAAAACTTTATTGATGATGTAGCAGGGCTTACACAAATAAAAACGTTTTTTAGGATTGTTATATTAATGCGCTAAATGTTGAATAGAATTCACTAAAACAAAATCAAATGAATCTATTCACGAGACACTTTTTTGAGTTTTTTATTGGATTTCGCAGTATAATCGTATGCATTGGTAATTATAGAATAAGGTGTTTAAATCAATTTTTATATAAATTTATTTCTTTTAAAATTAATAAAATTTCGCTCGCAAAAAGTGTTTTATTTTTAATAATAGTGACGAATAGCATATTTAAATGCTCGTGAGTTTTGGAATCTCATGTTCCCTTCAACTATTGACTATATTGAGATTGCTCGATTTTCCCTAAATTCAAAGATTTGATGACAGGTTACGCGCACACATTACACAGCGATCAAGGCCGTTAGGGCCAATAGCAATACACATTAAAAAAAATCTACTTACTTCGGTATTCGTTCATTCGAGGACAATCTTCGAGCATCAATGGGAATCGGCATTTCATTGCTTTTGTCTTTTTTTTTATTTTCTTTTTATGATATAGCGGGCAAACGAGCAGGAGGATCGCCTGAAGGATAGGATTACCGCCGCCCATGAACATCCGCAACACCAGAGGGCGTGCACGTGGGTTGCCGGCTTTTTAAGGGGAGTGGGCCTCCG
>JAOPTZ010291642.1:0-10368 GCA_027564475.1 Doxocopa laurentia | reverse complement strand
TACCAGTTATTTTTGACTTTTTAGAGCCTTTTTTTTTGAAGTCGGTCTTTTATTTTGTCAAATTTATTTTTTATTTTATGTTTATGTTTACTGAACAACTGAAAAGCTTGGAGTGACCACTTCATTCTTAAGGTCAGGTAAGGTATGTCGTATAATTTTATATATCTGTAATGTATTAATTGAAAGAGTCTGGGGTCCTAGCAGTGAATGATAATTAAAACCAATTATAATGAAAATAATGACAAAACAGAACTTTCGAAAGGCAAAGAGACTAGGTATAGTGTCCTGCCTTCATTAAACTTTAATCAGATGAGCGCGATACGCCATGTTTTATATTTATTTACTTACCTTTCACTTGGTTCAATTTTTCCCTCTTTATTATACCAAACCACACTGCGCGGCCAAGGGGGCACTACAATGTTACAGCTTAAAGTTATAGGTTCACAAATTTTTGCGAGCTGATCTTCTAGCTCTTTAGTGAAGATTGGAGGTGGTTCAGGTGTGAACCCTCTAAAAACGTGAAATATTAATTAATTTTTATATAATTTTATTTATTTTATATTAATTATTGTATATTTTAAAAATTCTACTATATTAATTTCATTGTGCAAAACTGATTAATTATATGTTAATAATATATTACACCATCTTTAAGTAATATAGGCTTCTATAAATTCAAATGAAATGAAAAAAAAACATGAGATACTTGCCCTGAACTAGGACGTGAAGAACCTTCTCTGCTCATGCGACCAACTACATGAACTTTTGATGATGAATAGGCCCTGCCCATACAGTTGATTGCTTCGCAAGTGTAAGTGCCAAGCGAAGTTGGGTCTTCAGCATTAGCGGTCAAGGCAAAAACATCACCCGCTTTAATTTCCCGGCTGTCCTAAAATTCATTAAACATAACTGTCAACAATGCAAACATTTATTAAATATACAATTAAAAAATAGCATAGATTTCTGTTTACTTCTTACCTTAAACCAGCGAAGCACTGGTGTAGGTACTCCCACTACTTTACACTCAAGGGAAACTGTGCCTTGTTCTGTTAATAACGCTCGAAGTTCTTCTACAAATTCTGGACGTTTGTAGGCTTTTGGAACTAAAAATATATTTAACAATAAACAGCTGATGGTTAAAAGAGAGTAATTAGTATGAGCACAATGTTCTTAACAAAGAAGAATGTAAGGATCGATGAATACTTAGCATTGTAACCCTTAATGTGGTTATGATAACATTTCGGAATGCATTTTTATATATAAATTATGACTATATTAATCATTAAAATATTTTATTTAACTTTTTTTTTTTTTCTGTTATGTGTCTTGCTGTTAGTCCTAGCGACTTATACAGCGTCACCGGTGAGGAATTATTTTATTTAAGTTGATATACATAGTATGAAACTTATTGAAACTAACCTAAAACATTAAGGTGGGCAGAGCAACTAGCCCGGCCCCCAACGTTTTCCGCTGTACAAGTCCATCTGCCAGCATCATCTACGCTGACGGCAGAAATATCTGCACACCAGAAGTTACCATCGCGAACTAAAGCAATCCTCTCTGCTTCCAACAATCGGCGTTCATTCCGATACCATGTAACCTGAACAAAATACAATTGAAATGATTGAATTATATCCATTTAATTACTTTAAGCAGAGTACTTTTACTTGGAAATGGAATAGAAATAACCCATATATAAGAATATCATTTCAGTCCTTTAAATTATTTTGTTTTAATAATGGGTTCCAGTCAATATCTGGGACCCGCCTGGTGACTGTTCAGAGTAGTAAAACCAACAATTCCCATTCACAAAAAAATGTATGTAACACACTCTTGTCTTATATAATATGAATGTAGTTACCAAACATATAAAAACAATTATGTTGTCAATGCAAGCAATACCGCCAACACAGGTAACAATTTTTAAATAAAACTTGAATGATTTAGATACATATAAAATAGTAGTATGACTGAGTAACCACCACAAAAACAATCAAATGTTCACCATCAAAATCACATTTAACAATAAAAAAAAGGATTTTTGAAATTTAACCTTTATTAGGATGTTCAGGGGTGGGGTATCCTTTCACATCATCCCATTGTACAAATGATGGTAACAAAAGCATGTGTGTATAATTACACATCGGTAATTTTATAATTATACAAATCTTTTATAGAATATACAACTTGTTATTCGGAACAGGTATGAATATATTCTTTTATAATGCCAATATTATAATCAAGTATCAAATTAATTTAGTTAACTAACATAGTGAAAGACCAATGACAGTTTTAGCTATTTTAATAGGAATTTAAGAATTTGCAAAGTATGCTACATCACATTAAAAAAAAAAATTTGTGTGGGTAATTGTATATGTTTGATACAATTATTTTGTTTCTTGTAAATGAATTCATTAAACATGATATTCTTAATAAATATATAAGAAATATGTACCATTGAATTTATGTATAATTGTCAGAATATGCATTCCTTTATTAATAAACTAGCTGTTGCCTGCGACTCCGTTCTCATGAACTATATGAACATAACCCTTCTTCTCAACCAGTTGGTTTCTGTGTAGCTTTAACCATTAAGGTTGCACACACAATGGAATCTTAAAATGGATTAACTTCTCCCATTTCCCCAATATTTACTTTCACTGCTATGCTCCCATTGATTGTAGCGTAATTAAAAGTATACTATAACCAGCTCAGGAGTATGAAAAATAATTGTAGTAAGTTTTGTTGAAATCCATCGAGTAGTTAGTTAGCAATTTAAAAAAATAAATAAAAAATAAATTTTACTGATTGCATTTTTGGCATCTGTATCGATCCTTAATCACCCCCCGATAGTTATTTTGGAAATATATTTCATGTACAGAATTGACCTCTCTACAGACTTATTATAAGTATTGATATATAAACTCAATTCTCACCGTAACACTTCTAAACACAATGGAGTCTATTAAGAACACACTCAACAATATCACTATGCACTTCAAAATTAGAATGGCGAAGTTTCAATAAGAACTTAAAACCTCCATTCCTGCAGCCAGTCTAACATAAAATATTAACTCTTAGTTCGTTTCTTTCCATACTTTTGTGTTGTCTGCCTTGGAAAATTTACAACTGCAAGTGGAGCTTCTATATAGACAGCATTATAAGTGGGAAATGGGTTAAGGCAGAAAATATTCCTAGTGCATAGTTTTCATGGTACAAAAGGTGAAGATTTAGCTGTTACAGAGACAAAGTTTCTTTTTGAACCTCTCCAGCTGCCACAAGTTACTTCTGAATGACTTAGCTGTTGTCATCGTTTCGGATATTTAGATGCAGATAGGCCTGCTGCAGTCCTTATAAAATTCAAACTTGGCATTATTTAGGAAAAAGTTTGGACTACTGAGACCAAATTAAAGGGTTCTGAATTAACAGTGTCTTTCTTGTCTGAATTAACAGTGTCTGAATTTATTCTAAGGTGGCACAAAACCTCCCTATTGGCTCGATTGCAGTTTGGTGTTCTTAAATGCTGGACCAGAGACAGCGTAATCATTGTTCTGGGTTCTAATGGAATTCAGTATCTTTTAACAACCATGACCGAATTACGGAACATTCCAGGCTTAAATCATAGTTAACAGGCTTAACATAATAAAGAGCCGATCCCATCGACTGTTTCTGTTGCTGTAAAGGCTCTAAAGGTACAGTAAAATTATAAGCAGCCGTCAACATTAAGACAATAGCTCCAACTTGGTTTGATTGAAAAGCTATTGCCATAGTACTTTCTTTGTTTTTGTTTATCATTTTCATTCTTCAATTCAAATCTTGGATTAATGGCTTTTAGTTGTGCTTTTACAGCACAAATTACGGTGCCAATGTCAGGTAGGATGGAGAAGACAAGAAAGAGCTTTATAATGCTGATGAGTTTTATTTATCAATTAATTTTTTTTATAATTTCATTCTTTTCTCTAAACTTCATAGTTCATGTGTATAATGTGTTTTCTTTCTTTCTTTAATGGCTTTTAGTCGTATAATGTGTTGTTTATTTTTGATAATTGACAACAGACATCTGTTTGACGTTTGACAACTTTGACATATTCGCTCGTTCAAAAATTCTTTAAATAATTCTTAACATATATAAATACATATTGATATGTACATATATAAATAAGAAACATTATTTGTTTTGTAATTATTGTAAATTTTTAAATATCTTATTAAATCTAATTAACCACTTTGCTTTGCTTATTTTTTTAACATTTGTTTATTTTTCATTTATTTACACAATCCATGTGAAAGTAGGCGGGGGAGTAGCAATATATTTGCGATCTTACATTCCTTTTCAAATTACTAGTTTGTCTGCTCAGCCGCCTTCTTCCGATACTGCAGAACACTTTTTTAATAGAACTGTCGCTCTCACACACTTAAATTATACTAGGTGGCACAACTGAAAGCCATTTAACCAAAAAACCAACCAACCTAGGTGTTTTTTATTGTCCTCTTTCTAGCTCAAATTTCTTTAACGCATTTGGACATTTAATACCTATATACAGTTATTCCATTATAATGAGTGATTTTAACCCTTGTCTAGTAAAAGATTCCCGTAGAAAGAAATTGCGTTGTGTCTTGTGGGCTGCGCATTTTGTGCATTATCTCCTTGACCTTATTATGGTGTCTTCTACATTTGTTCTAAAACATGGTCAGTTCTCTGCTGATGCCTTTTTATATCATGATCTCATTTATATTTCCTATAACGCTCATCTTCCGAAAGCTAAATCGAAATTGCTTTTGCAACGTTGATTTGGCTAATTCGAAAAGAATTGGATTTATTATGATGCTCGTCAATTAGATTGGTCTTTTATTTGTAATGCTAACACAGTACGCCAAAAAGTGGAAATCTTCTTAATTTAATAACCAATCTTTAATATGTTATGCACCAGCTAAGCCAATTAGAGTCAAATACACTCCAGATAAATGGTGAGGTACAAAATTTGATTTGAAAAAAGAACAAGGTGAAATATAAATTTAAATTAAATTCTACTGAATCGAACCGTGAGACACATCTAAGAGCCAGAAATCGCTGCAATACATCGTGTAGAGATGTAATATTTATTAGTTTATTTCTTTTTTTTTTCTTATATGCTGTGTATTAATATATAGATTAGTATATAAGTATGTTTTTAAAAATTGTCGTGACACTACCCAAAAGTTCCTGGATAGGATCGCTTTGAGCGATAAGACCGCCTAACGTGTCTTGGACTGGTTCTTACTTCTTAAGATTACTATGTAAACTTGCAATGTACAATAAATAAAATAATAAATAATTTTAAACGGTTATGTTAATTGTAGGAAATCTGATTTAGTTTCATCACATAATAGTTTGTTTATATCAATTACAAATGATATAAATAAAGTAAATTATTTGTAGACTGTCTTATAAACACATTATAAACGACGCAAAGATTTAAAATAGAGACGTTGTGTCATTGCTTTTGACGTACACATTCCTAAGATCTTTCAAGGTCTTATTCATTTTCCAGTGGACATCATTATGTATATTTATTAAATAAGTTTGTTATGATAATTCAAGAAAAACAAAGTTTAATATACTTTAGCGATTAATTAACTTCTAGATCTTACCCTGCATTCCGAAGAACTGACGATTTCAACTAAAAATCTTGTCCGCGTGCCGACCTTTACGGTAAGGTCTTGCAGGCGTCGAAGAAAATTTGGCGGGTCATCACCCGTCGGCATTTCGTCCGGGGAAACTTCCAATCGCACCCGGGTCGTATCCTTACCGGCAGCATTGCTAGCCTTTTGAAAAAATATATTTATCATGTCAATCTCAAAAGATAGTTTCACAAAATATTTTTCACAATGTCATTAAGTTTTTGTGATATCTTTAAGCAACCCCATTTTGTTATTTTAACTTTATAGTGCACTTTATAAGTACTTCATTCTATTCATCAATTGAATAAGTAAACAGCGATGTGTAAATCAGTAATAAAATCTGAAGCGTCTGGACCAATTCCGATTAAATTTTAAGGAAATCTTTAGATTGGACTAACAAGTAATCTTTTGAAGTTTGGTAGCGATCAGATAAAGAGAACCTTTTTTCTGTTCGAATTAATGACATACCTGTTATCTATTGTTTAACGTTTGAAATATTGTTTTAACGCAAATAATAATACGAAACTAATAAACGCTACATACTCAACGGCCCTCACTAGGATGTTAATCCTGTTTCGGAGGTCCGGAAACACACAATCATAACCACAAACAACCAGACCAGAACACATGTTATGGTCAATACAAACATATGTCTCTTGCGGGAATCGAACCCTCAATCTGTGGCGGTTATGGCAGGCTGGTTATCCCTACCCCTGCGCTACATTGTCGTCAAAATAAAAGAAAATCAATATTCTTCACAATAAATAATTATAAAACCCGTTAAGTTTATATGCCGGCCGGGTTTTCTCGTTATTAATAAAATTAATACAATTAATTCTGAAACAAACTTACTAGTAGGGTGTAGACACCGCTATCGCCGGTTCTAGCAGCGGATATGGTCAGACGGACGCCGCCCGCGTCCTCGGATCTTTTAAAACGGTCGTCAAGCTTCGCTCCCGCACGACTCCTGTAAAAAATATATATACCATTAATTTGCAATTTAAGCAGTATCAGAACGTTAGTATTTTCAGAATAATACAAATCAATCGATTTGTCACGGAGATTATAATAGCAGTATTAGTACTGTTAAATTTCGTTCGATGAATGAGTCTCTTTGTATGGTTCCTCCCTTTTTACCATTGAGGTCGTAAGACTACTGTAAGTGACTACTGTAGTCTGTGGAGTGACCACCAAACGGTGACCGACGTGGACGATTGTAGTCGCTTCTCATATTTATATATAAAAAAAGTTATCTAATTTCCTTGAAAAGTTAACTTTTTGATTTTTGATATGAAATTGGAATTATTAAGTTGAAAATAAATTAATTAATGATATCAAAAACAGCTTATAAAAGTTAATGAACATTAGGGAACAGCAGTAGCGAGCCTGCCTTAAACGCCACAGGTATTCAGGTCTGGGTGTTAATGATTGTGATTGTTTGTTTTTCCGGATCCTAGTAGAGGCCGTTGAGTGTGTTAACGATTATTTATTTCTTTATTCCTTATTTGATCATTTAAAAATATATAACATAATAATGACCCCAAAAACAGAAATGAAAACAATTAATGCATCGGAGCTTGCAAACACAAACAATGGTCTGTGCTGCGCATTAAGTTACATTGTCTCGCTTTTCAAGACAGCGACCTGTTATGTCACACGACACTCTTGATGAGTTCGTCCATAACTTGATTGAAGACATTTTCCTTATGAAAATTTATGAATTATTTCCCCATATTGTTTGAGCTAATAACTTTAACCTTTAATATTATTTACTCAAGTCTTTTAAATTCATAGTAGATCTTTAGAGGACTTTGCGACAAGCAACACATAATATTTATATCGGTACTAAAGAATATATATAAAAGAATATAATAAAAAAATATGCGGAAAAGAAAGGTAATTAAATATCGCTTGTCGATATCTCCAAAAGGACTCAATTAATTCAAAATATGAGTTTATTTTTCATATCTATTTACATTATGAATAAGAATGCATTACATACATAAACCTCTGTACAAAATAAAGAATAATAATAATTTATAATCATCTTTAAATTTTTATTCGTTACTTATTTAAAAAAAAACAATACGTAAAGTAGATCAGACATTAGGTTACGTAAAGTTTTATAGATATTCTAAATATAGATGATGTAAGCTTCAGTGATGAATGGAAGCAGTTGGCATAAGATTAGTATTTGTTAGGGCGACGATAACCACGATTTTTACTATATTATGTGCTAATTAACTACCTATTATACAAAGGTGATAAAATATACAGTTTTATAATTAACTTATAACAATACGTATAATCAAAATATTATATAAAGCATTCTTGCGTAATAATGGATGTACGTCATTCGAAATGTCAATAGGTCATTCCAATATTCACGTTCATTTAGTTTTCCCCGGGATAGTTAGGTAGGCGTTATAGAGCAGCTCAGTTCCCTGAATTACAGGCGCAGGCGAAACAGAGCTAATCAATAATTTCAACCCTAGATGGATCTATTTATAGCCTGCCTGTTGTGCATGCGTCAGAACGGGAAGGCTCTCGCGTTATCAATTTTATTGTTATGAAATACATTCTCTGGTGAATTTTGAACTTTGTTTAATTTCCTTTATGTTTGCTTACATTTATGCGATAAAATTAAAATTACCTTTTTATTTAAAGAAAATCTTAGTTTATAAAAAGCTTTTGAAATGTATTAACAGTTTTAAAATTTAATTTCAAACTTATATTCATGACCTTGCGACCCTTGTTTTCACCATTTCACAGCCGACTAGCCGTCCCCGAGAAGTTCTCAATCTAAAAATAATCGTTTGAGACGCCAATGCCGCGGCCAAACGCGTAGCACAATTACTTTGTTCAAATCAATACAATATTATTTCCCAAACATATAAACGCAATAAAATAACTAAGTAATAATATGACATTAATGATAATTTAGAATTTACAACATATTAATACAATTGATGCTAGCTTACCTAATCATATTAATCCAAGCGTAAATTGATATGATCATTGGTTATTGAACAAATTTTGCTGAATGAATATGATATATTTTTTTAAACAAATATGGGAGAATCAATAGTTTTTCAGAATGAACTCTCTATTATTATTTGACAGCAATATTCAGTAACATTAAAAGGATAATCCTCTTTTTCTTTTAAAATGATAAAATAACATGGTTTTCTCATTACGTATTTGTATTGCTCAATAAGATATTATTAATTCTTGTTGAGTTATATATATTTAATTAATATCTGTATGTAATCTATTTATTTCAGTATCTAATTTACGTATTTAATCACTGCTCTATTGTTCTGCTTAGAAACATATCCCGTGATTAGTGTTATTCATGATAAATTTTGCATAGATGTACAAAATGAAGACTATGTAAACAATAAAAATCTCATTAACATCAGCAATTTTATAATTGAATTATTTCTTCGATGTATAAATGTCTATATCTGGTTGACCGAGCTAACCTCGAGATTGTATTAACAAAATACTTAGATAAAAAAAATACTAAATAACTAGAATGTAATCCGACTGGATTTGAACCCGGGTCGTCTGGTTTCGACACCCCCCGCTTTCCCAACTATGCTTATATAAACTTATCAAAACCGCGAAATATAAGTTCGTATTCTAATACCAATATTCAATGTCAGAAAACAAGTAGGTATAAGACAATTTTTTTTTAAATCAAACCTAGCTAGATCGATTTTTCGCCCCCGAAACTCCTTGCATACTAAGTTTCATGAAGCCTCTTTGTGCCGTTTCCGAGAATACCATAATATCTACAAGATTAACTCGTTCTAATATATTAAGACAATAGTTAAATAGCGTATCTTATTGTCGCGATAATATTGTCAATGATTGGCTTAATTCTTTAATTAGAAGACAATTCAGAATGATTACGCGACAGACGTGATCACTAGTGCTGCAATATTCATAATAAACAAATATAGCTTAAAATAATGTCGAAATATAGTTTTAAATATCGTTAAGAATAATATTGATCAGGTAAGTTATTACGTAGATAATTTAAATTAAACTTATATCTACGAGTAGATACTGCATTTATTTTATAAGAAACTTAATAGTTTTTATAATTAAAAATTAAGAACACATGGAGAAAAAATATTAAAAATTGTTTCTAAATAATATAGACAAGATGTATAATGGTATACTAAAATTATTATTATTTATAACTCTTACGGATAATTTGCAGTAGTGACAATTATGAAACGATAAAGGTTTAAGCAAACATCAAAGAAATCTTCGAAAATTATTTAGCTACTAATTTTATTTATTACGTTTTATAGCCTTAATTGGAGTAAGCAAAAATCCGTAATAAGCTTACTTCAGCGTGGATTGAAACTAAAATGGTCAGAAATGAACCAAATTAAAATGGGACCAAATGACAAGCCAAAATCAAATAAAAAATCATCAAAAGTCGGTCCACCCAGTTCGAAGGTCTGAGGTAACAAACATTAAAAAAAAATACAATCGAATTCAGTACCTCTATCTTTTTTTAAGTTGGTCAATTAATAACATATTAATAATCAATAATATTATCTAAGAACGACAAGTTAAGATTTTTTTTATTACAGTCTAATAGATAGGGGAGCCTAATAGATGAATATAAATCTCGCGCGTAAAACATAAAAACACAATATAAAAACATCGTCTAAATTGTAAAGCCGC
>JAOPTZ010291320.1:0-10377 GCA_027564475.1 Doxocopa laurentia | reverse complement strand
TACATATAGAGTTTCGATTCCGCAAAATATTTGTAAACAAGAAAAAGTTTTTAATGTAAGTTCGTAGTTCTTGTTTATAGATATTTAACCGAACCATGAATATGAGATGAGCCTTTTTAATCCATTCATCAAATTTTTCACAATATAAAAAAACATCGTAAGACACACATAGATATTAGTTCATTTTGTTGTTATTAAGATATAAGAATACTGTCTTCCATATCTTAAACAATTTTATATAATTCAAATTAAAATCACACTTTCGTTTAAATTAAAATCTATACACCAAACTTAAACCTTTAAATTATATTGGTATTATTTTATGAAAATTTATGATCCATATTTAAGTATAGCTTATAGATTTTAACTACATAAACAGAATAAAAATAACTAAATGTTGTGTTACTTTCCTGAATTTCTTGCGTGAAATTTAATAAATTCCGCAACTGATTCGAAAACATCGTCAACTAAGGCTTCAGGTGTTTGCAATGCTGCGAAGTGTCCGCCGAAGTCTAATGTGGTAGAATGTACTAAGTTAATAAATTTATCCTTCAGTATCCAGTCGGGTTGATACACTACTTCGTATTTGAAATTTATAGCAGCCGTTGGAACTTTCGTTGGAATACTGGAACAATAAAGTTTAACAATATAGGCTATAGGTAAACGTAAATTTAAACAATAATAAAACCGACTTACACAAAATAACTATTCTAAAACGAATTAATTTTCTCTAAAAAGTAAAAAAAATAATTGAGTATTTTTCTACAAATAATTAATCAATTTACTTTTACTACATACAATATAATATATTTAACATATGACAATATAATGTAGGTACAATTATTGTATTATTTAAGTCTCAAAAATTTCGGAAAGTACTCGCAAAGGCTTAATAAAATAACATTTTCCGTATAGAATCCTATAAAGACAATCTGCAAAATAATAAGGCCCTTATATCATAATTAAATATCTTTCTATCTTTTCTTATCTATCAAATATCCGTGTACTGTTATAAGAAACATTGTTATGATAGCTTAAACCTTGGAAAATTCAATCGGTTAATAAATCAAATATTATAAATATATTTAAATTAATTCTGATTCTGAGATTAGTCCAATTATAAATAACTAAATAAACGGCCCCCATTAGGGATATATGTGTTGGGGGTCCGGAAACACACACAATGACAATTACAAACACCCAGACCGGTATATGGTCAATACAAACATTTGTTTCTTGCGGGAATCGAATTTGCGACCTATGGCGTTTTAAGGTAAGTTTACTACCGCTGTGCTACAACATCATCAAACTATATATAAACTCTATTTGACAAAAAAAAATGTATATATCATATATGTATTATTACAAATATAAAAACTTACTTGTTGACAATAAATATCTCAGGCCAAGCAAAACCCTCAGCATATAATCTCATTGCGTGAGTAACACATTCGTTCGCCCACATTATCGTAGCTGTGTCTAGCAAGTCGTCTAAGTTTAAGTTCTCTAAGCCGCCATGTGGCGTATCCAGTTGATCTCTACTACTGCAAACAGCCATCTTCTCGAAAATGTAAGCTGCCAATCCAGCTGGTGTATCGGTTAACGCGGCTCCTATTTAAAACATATTTTATTAAAAACTTCTAAAGGATACTTATTATCTTTGTTAAATCAGAAGTTCGTCATATTAATATTAAGAATGAAAAAGTTTGTAAGGATGGGTGTGTGTTGATGTATGTATGTTTGTTACTCTTTCACGAAATACCTATCAGACGGATTTCAATTGAACTTTACAATAATATGAGTTTAACTAACTTTTGCATCTGGTTGTGTATATTTGCTACAGGAGCTCCTTTTCCTAATCGTTTGGTTCACTGAAGCTTACATAAGTTTAAATGCCCGTTTTTATACCAACTGCTTCAGGAAGAGGGTTATGTTTTTTGAAAGTCAGCCATATTAGAATTATTATTTTCGACGCGGACGGAGTCGCGGGCAACAGCTAGTCATATATAAATCGTTTTTTTTATTTTGTTTACAAAATATACTCTCAAGTTTTAATAAAATTTCATTAATTGTGAACTTAGGGATGATTTAGAGACAATTGTTTTTTTTTTCTACAATAACATTAGCTTGTTAAAAATATGCCAAACATCTGAATATGATAGTAGTGCAATTGTTTCAAGAATTACTTTATATTTTATGTAAGAAATGTTGTTCACAATAAGATATTTTACAAAATTATTATCTACTACATAGTTGCTAATTAACTCCGATCAAAGGAAGTTTTAAGTACTTCGCTTCAAAACGAAGTCCAACAAAGCGATGTGATAAGATAATATTATTTAGGTTAATGTTCGTATCATCACATCAGAAAATTATTTTTAACATTCGATATTAAAACTGACAATTTCATTTATTTTTTGTTACGTATACGAGTTTTTTTTTATATGCCAATTCGTGTCAAATGTGTGTTGTACGGTCATTGACATATAACGATGTAAAGAAATTACTAAGATGGTTTTGTCTATCGTTATTTATACGGTATTAATAAACACTATACACCCAACGGCTCCCATTAGGATATTCCTGTGGGCGGAGACACACAAACAGAATCACTACGACCCAGACTGAAACATTCTTGTTTGGTCAACACAAATATAAGTCCCGTGCGGGAATCGAACCCGCGAATTGTGGTGCTTAGCGCCCTTACGCTCTAGCCGTGGGAGCGTCTAGCCTCGCTGCTAGCTACTTTTGCAGATTAATATGGAAGCTAAGTGCGTACAATCACAGGCGGCTGCATATTAAACTGTAAAAGCTTTCTAGCCGCGCGGCTAACCGCTAGAGCTTCAGGGCACTATAGGCAGGATGCTTCCGTAGCGCCAGAATGGTTTTCAAATTTTTGTTATCAATCATTTGATGAGAAGATAACACTGTATACACGATTTAAGAACAGGACCTATTACGTTCATGCCCTTCAAACGAAACTGTAACTTTATTGCACGAGGAATCTCTGTGAAGGTAAATAAGTCTTAGAAAACATATAGCATACCTATTGTATCTGGTTTCGTAGCTTGTAAATGAAAATATCCGCTTTCCCGCACGAGGTACGTAACAAGATCTTTTATAGGATACAATCTATTCCTGTATTTATCATCAACAATCAAACTAGGGAAAAACGATCCGATTACGTATTTAATATCGCTTATTTTTCTCGACGATAATGGCATGTTCGTGTGAAATCTGTAAAATATTAATTAAAATGAATAAAATAATTCACCGAATGTTAAAAAAACAATCGTTTCTTTTAATTATCAATGCATTGCATCACTATCGTGTGCTCAAAAGTTACACGCGTAATTATGGACGCGTTTAACGTCATTAAACGATTATTATCTATCGATTATATTTTTTAATTGATAATTATGATGAATCCGTTTCAAATATTAATCTTTTAATATTATTTAATCCTTCCGGCTCGTATTTGTTACTAACCCGAGAACTTCGTCAGGGAATATTGTGACTAAATTCGTCCCTGCCTGCGAGCCCCAATCACCAGCTTGAATATAAAACTTATCGAAGTCAAGCCTTTTCATTAGATTCCTCATTATTATACCAATCTGAAGTGGATTTAGTCCAGGTTTATTTGTGCCCTGTAAACAATAAGTTTTGTATTAATTCAAATCGTAATTTACAAATTAAATAGAACAACAAATTAACTTACTTGAGAGTATCCAAAACCAGGCAAATCTACAGCAATGACTTCAAAAACAAAATCATAATCGCTTCGTGGTTCCGTGAGCATAGGGATCGCCATATCAAACTCCTTAGACGAACTCGGCCATCCGTGCATGAGCAATAATGGTAGTACCTTCTTTCCTTTTGGCGTTACTCGAATAAAATGTATATCAAGTCCTTGTATATTTGTTTTGAAATGAGGGAATCTGTTCAAACGATCAGCTCTCTCTTTGAAATTGTACTGTTCTTGCCAATACGTTAACACAGTTTCCAAATATATCGTATTCATTCCGTATTCAGATTGTATTCCATCCAAAGGCCGTGTATAACGGCGTCTGTTTGTTAATCTATTTTTCAAATCTTCAATCATCTGTAAAGTTAATACTGATTTAAAAGAAATACCTACCATGTATACGCTATTGAATTACTCTATACAAACACACTCAACTACACACCAGTCCAGAACTACACACGAACACAATGACCACCACCTAGACCGAAGCACATGCTGGGAACAAATCTGGGAATCGATACTGCGACCTGTGACGCTTAAGAAAGGTTAAATTATGTTTTAATTAGTACATTCGACCAATTGTTTTAAGAAGATAAAAATTGATGAGTCTTCAACACGCTAACAAAATAAACGTTTTTATATTTGTAATCGTAACAGCTTTTTAATGTTTCACTGCTAATCAAAGGATCTGCTCATGAAAAGAAATATTTAGAACATAACCCACCACGGTGCTCTAATGCGGATTAGCGAATTTATTTTATTATATTTTATGTCAGAGGAATGTTGTATACTTTATGTGCCATACCGTATCATTAAATTCAATTTTAAATGGTCTTATTGTCGTATCTTCTTTGTCGGGTTTGTCACCATCTCCCCACCATCGGTTGAAATCTAGATTGGGCATGTCAGGTATTCTTCGGAGGTAGTAATTCATACCGACTCCTATACCTATAGCTGCTGCCCCGACGAGAAATGTTATTGATTTGAACATCTAAAAAAAAACTTATAAAAGTATAAAATATATAATAAACCTGTCTGTCCGTCCGTTATCGAACATGTTTCTATTATATACTTCTTTAACACACGATAATTATTTTTCTTATTGCAATATGATTATCTAAAACGCTAGTGCTAACATTGTTGCTGTTACATTACAGAAAAAACAAGAAACTATCTTTAGTACGTGAAAGTTGCGTCTAAATGAATATTTTTCCAAGAAAATCACGCAACTTACTAATCAGTAACACGCATATTTTTAAAGTACTTCTACTTCAAATCTTATAATTGTATTGATATTGTTAGGATTTTCCAATAATAATCATGATAAAAACGCATTGCAGTTATAATTTCTATTTAATTGTTCTTATGTAAAAACGAATGTCATACGAGTACCCATTCCAGCCTTAAAAGTTTTTTGCATGAAATGACAAAGCAAATAATACGCCGATTAGCTCACGATATTTCTTATATAACATATAGGTTATGTAATATACCCTAATTTTGTAAATCAATTTTAATCGTAATCTTAAATAATGATATATTATCAAATCGAAGATATCATAAGATTAATTGAATTCAATTTTATTATAAATAAAAAATTATATTCGTTTACTTGAAATTAATGTAAATAATAAAACTTACAAAGTTTTTCGTTAGTATTTTAAACAAATTAACACTTACCATATCTCTTTTGCAATTAGTTTTAAATTAATTCTAATGCGAAGATAATTTCTTGTTAGTTATGGATAAAAATATATTGTCACGTTATAAAATCGTTATTAGATTTAATGTGGGTATTGTAATTGTTACAAGTATCCAAACCTACCCGACAACTTTTTGTCATCAAATCCGCTTCAAGTTCTATAGATTTTGCTCAGTTTACTAACAACAATATTTTTTATCGTTCTTTGAACAAAAAGTATGATGATAATACAAATATGTATATAAGTGTGATGGTAAATGATCTAATGCATCCGTCACGGAAAACTATTTATAATTACATTTACAAATAGATACTTATATTTATTCCGTATAGTATCAATTATATGTATATTTGAAAATGAAATTAGACACTTATAAAGCATTCTTTATCCGTAACATTTTTTTATTCAAGTAGTTGCCGTTCTTGCACTTTTATTTCTGTCTTTTTGCATATATTTCGAAAGTAGAATTGTAATTGCTATCCAATATTTTCACTGTTAAGGCAGTTTATCGATCATTCATGACGGTATTTTACAAAGATTAACTGTTGTCCCGAAAAAATACATAACTGGGTCACACAAAAAACTTTCACTTGTACTTTAATATGACTCCGCTATTAAATAAAATATAAAAATATAAACACAATACCTTTATGATGTTACATAAATTAAATATACTGCAAAAATAGTAAAACATCGAAATTTAGAATATATTACACTTTATCACTTAAAATTTGTATCACAAAAAAAAAAACGTTCTTTTAGCACGTGCGCGAGCGCCGGCGTTCGACGCCGAAATTAAGGATCGAAATGCGTGTTGACATGAGTACTAGTACTTGCTATGGCCTATCTTCCATTACAATTCGGCCTCAACCTTGACAGATAGCGGCACTAGAAGCTACACACCTTTACATATACATAAAATTACCATTACTCGCTTCGTCTAATCTTATTATAACTTTATTAGGTAACAACATTTATAATAATCAACAAATTAAAAGACTAAGCGTTACGAGATTGTTTATCTTACGTTAAGAAAGATGTTGCGATGTTTTCTTATTATAATTCGCTTTAAACAATGAATAAAGGAATAATTATAAATAAAGTGTTGGTATGAATAACATTTGTATTGTTTCATACGTATTTTAGTTTCATTATTCTCGATTATAATTTACTTTTTTTTAAACTATTAATAGATTTAACTAAATATGAACAATTTTATATACGTACACAATTGAGACATGATTTTTCTTACATTTTTGTTTGTTTCAAATACAGAATACGCTATATATATATATATAACTAGTATTATTCCGTTTTTCGAATATAATTGTTTTTTCCGAGTAAATAAAAATTATTTTATTTTAAATATGACATTCGGACTCGGATTCGGGACTGCAAGTTGGGTGGACCATCTGTTTTTAAATAATTAAAAACGTCATCCGCCCGGTGATATTGACAAGGACATTCGGGACAATTACTATTGGCAAATAGTAAAATTATACAAAAAAAAGGGATACTATAGCTTCTTACTAAATTAAATAATTAGTCTTTGATGATTGGTTAACTAATAATAGCTCGCGCTGTTTCCCGCGTTTTGAGAATGTGCTTTTTATTATGATTTTAGCCAGTCTCCTATTGGCTCCGGCATAACCACATTATCTTTTATATTTGTGATTATGGAAACTAATTTATTAACTAAAGACTTAAACTATGGAGATATGGAGAGAACTATGTTTATTGAAGTTTGTCATAACATAAGCCTACAATTTTTTTAATGATATTTATTTTTTTGTTACTTTTGATAATGATTAGTGATATTTATTTTAAGTTTTGACCTTTTTATAGATCCGGCCGACGTTCATGATTGGAATGCAGTTTCCTTTAGCGGATGCATTGAGCGGGACCCTATCAAGTGAAAGTCGAACTTTAATGGAACAGCGATTCGCGGACTGCGATAGTACTGCTGAAAATGAGGCGGAAGGCAAAGCGCAGAATGCTATGCAGTGCTATTTACAAGTCCAAGCTGTTTCTGACAAGGTATTATATGAATCTAATCACATTATAAATTAGAATCTTTTGTGTTTTATAATAAAAAATTAAATGTCTAGCTTTTATCTCATGATAACTACAAAACAAATGGTTTGGTCTTTTTTGTATTAACTTAAGTTCAATCGAAAATCGATAAAACCCAAATTGTAATTTTGAAACACTTCACTTCTTTTGGATGTGGATAAGATCGCAAATTTTGTTGTTTATATAAAACCTATAATTATAGTAGTTTTGAGATTGTCAGATGTAATTAAAAATACTTAATTTAGTTTTTTTATATGTTTCCTAATGAAAATCACTTATTAAATCAAAAACTGGAAACTTATGTGATACAAATTAACGAAAATACTTTCGTTGAGTTTTAGCTTCTCATACAAAACACTTTAAAATAGAATAAACTATTTTTTTTAATGTTTTTATTAATAATGTTCTAGTCTGTGGCAGACTGCGTAGAAGCCTTGATCGGTACCTATCTCATAAGTGGTGGGATATCATCAGCTGTTAGCTTCCTGGAGTGGACGAGGGTTTTACCACCAGAGGTACTGTCCTATGTTACATAGTTTATTTTTTATTTATAATATCCCTACTTAATATTATAAATGGGAATGTATGTTTGTTTGTTACGCTTTCACGCCAAAACTAAGAGTAGTTGTCAGTAGAGACTGATTATCATGAAACTTTGTACACATATATTTAGGGGTATAAGAAAGGACGTATGAAATTTTTTAATTAAAAAGAAAAAAACAAATTTTGTCAGACATGATTGTTGGCGATACTCAAACGCTACACACTCAACGGCCTCCACTAGGAAATATTTCCTGTGTTGGGTTGTTATACACACAATCACATTTTATTGTGTCTAATGCTTTATTATTTTTTAGGACAACGTTAAACTATTCCTTCATAAGAAAGTGACCACAGCTTTGACTGAGGGTAAGGCGACGGAACAAGAAATCGATTGGCTGCTAAACCATTGCCGGGATGATATAGAAAAGATTATCAACTACAAATTTAACGATCCGGCTTTATTATTGGAGGTAGGCATTGCCTTCCCTTTTCTTATACTATAACTGCTTATAGTTCAAATACAATATATAATATATATATATACATGCAATATAAAAAAAATATCGAAATTCTGTGTGTCCCATATTTATTATCTGTAATATATTATTTGGCAATGGTTTTATTTGACTTAACGGAAACCATTATTGAATTGAAAAAACCCGTCACCGTATTTTTAGTGTTGTAAAATTTTAATTGAGCTTTCCATTTTAATTGTTTTTTACATAACGAAACAAATATGTAAACATCGAGAGTTCTGAGCCAAAAAAAAGTAAAAGTTAGAAAAACCCGGAAATCGTAATCGCCTTCTTTATTTATATAATAAATAATAAACGCTAAAAATCAACAGCCCCCTTCTATTTAAAAAAAAGTTGGGTAACGAAAAAATGTTGTTTTTTTAATTAATACAAAATACTAATTTTTGCATTTTTTTCAGGCACTCTCGCACGCTTCATACATAAGAAACCGCCATACAAGATCGTATGAACGATTGGAATTTCTGGGCGACGCCATATTGGATTTCCTTATAACCTCTTACATCTACGAGAACTGTGGCAAACTCAAACCGGGTGAACTGACTGATCTGAGGTCGGCTCTCGTGAACAACGTAACATTTGCCTCATACGTCGTCAAACTAGGACTTCATAAGTAAGGAATAATTTTATAAACAAATCTATTAATTATTTGTTGTTATATTTTAAGTCAAACTACTTATTGTTATGGGGAGCGTTGAGATTGACATTGTCACATAAGTAAGTTTGAAGACGTTGTGGCGCAGCGGTAGTGAGCCCGCCTTAAACGTCACTGGTCGTGGGTTCAATTCCCGCACTAGAACATACGTTTGTATTGACCATACAAGCGTGTGTTCCAGACTGGGTGTTTCTTTGTGTGTGCTTTTGAAAATTGTAAAAACGATACTCTAGTTTTCTTCTTAAATTATCGTCTGCATACTCAACGGCCCCACTAGAATGTTAAACCTGTGTCGGAGGTCCGAAACACAGAATTACAAACACCCAGACCGGAACACACACATAAGATAGGCTCGTAACAACGTCGCCATAATATCTTTTATTTAAAGAAAAAAAAAATTGCAGCTTGCAAGTAAAACCGTTACTGATTGCTGAAGATTGTACTTCACAAAATTAAAAGTACGGTAAAAACATGCCGTTTCGTTAAAACGCAGAAATGTTTAAATACTTTCGGGGTTTGTAATGTACACATAGTTTCTTCTTTGGATCAGCGTTGCGTTTCTAAAACGTAGATATGACGATTTATTACCTATTAATTCCAGAAATTTTAACATTCGCGGTAACGTAAAAATATTATTGTACCACCTTTATTATTATAATGAATTATTTTAACAGGTACCTATGTTTCCAAATGAATGCAGTTCTAGAGAATGCCATAAAGAACTTTGTGGAACACCAAGAAGATCGTGATCACGAGATTATTGAGGACGTACTTTATCTCATAGACGAAGAAGATTGTAAAATCGCTCAATACGTTGATGTGCCAAAGGTTAGTAAAACATTTTATCAAATATATCATAACTTGCTGCCCGGCTAAACTTCGTCCGTATACTGTGTAATTTGTGGATTGCAATCCCGTTTGAATGACGAATCCCGCGGGATTGAAGGAGGGTTCCCGAATTTGATATTATTTTATAAAATCGAAGTTTCTTAGATCAGAAGTGATGTAAAAAGAATACAAAAGTACCCGTAGTAAATTACAATTTACAAAGAAAGAAAGCAAAAAATATTTTTGAGCTTATTCTTAAACAATCTTAAAAACCGCAACCGAACCGAAAAAATATTT
>JAOPTZ010289827.1:0-10434 GCA_027564475.1 Doxocopa laurentia | reverse complement strand
AGGCTTATTACGAGTATATGGTTGACGTCGCCACTATTCTCGGAGCTGACCGCGCCAGGGCTGAAGTGGAGCTGAAGGATTCACTACAATTCGAAATGTCACTTGCCAATGTTAGTTTAATAGTGATATAAATACTTTAATAATAAGCAATATCATGTTATACCCTTCATATACTACACAACACAGCAAGCTACTTTCTTGTGTTTATTTCTATATATTGTTATATTAAGAATACAGCTTTATACGACATAAATAATACAAACTTTTTCTTACTGATTGCATAATATATTTTTACAAAAGTAAAAATTTTGCCAATTAATTAATTGCAATTGTTTTCCACATCTATAACAATTAAATTGATAAAAATATTATATATTTTTGTTTAAACAAAACAATCAAATTATAATGTGAATCACTGTTGTTCATTATTTCGATGTTATGATAAGTCGTCTAGCAAAAACTACGCGTCAATGATTTAACAGATTGGTCTAATTACGTGGTGACCCTTGTCAATTGATGTGGCAAGTAATAACACTGTCCGTATAGACATATACGTACAATATCACTTTAAGTGCTTGTAATATCGAAATTTCATACCAATACGCAGTATTGAATTTAATTGTTTTTACAGGTATTTTCGATTTACTAAAAATGAAGACATAAAGAGAAAGATTATTTATATCATATTCTTTTAAAGTATAAACTTACTTTTATGGTTAAATGTCGTTTAATTCTATATAAAAGTTCGCTAAACAATACAATTTGCATTGTTTTCAGATATCCTTGCCACTTGAGAAACGTCGTAATGCGACTAGTTTATATAATCCTATGACAATAGCTGAATTGCAACAGAAGTTCCCAAGGTAAGCTATTGTTTTACAGTTTCATATTCACTGTTACGGACTTTATCAATAAATCTTACAATTAATTTAAAATTAATTTTCAAATTCCACAAACTCATTATAATTAACTACGATCTTATTAATGACTAGCTGGTGCTTGTGAGTTATTCCGCTAGGATATCATGAAATATGGCTGACTCACAAATAAAATGATTATTAATATATTTTTTTTCGTTGTTAGACTTCCACCCTCATTTAGATCTAGATCCTGAATTTTTTAGTCATCACAATATGCTCAACGATACATAACTTTTCCTAAGGCACCACTTTCTGGACATCTTACTGTTTAGATTCCGCATCAGATAATATAGACCCTTGAATACTATGTCAATAGAAAATGCTCATGCGTCATATCCATATGTCTTACTGGTTGACTGGGCTCTTAATTCTTTCCACATCTGATATTCTAAGCCCTTTAATTCTAATACGTCAACACAAAATGATCATCAAGCTCAACATGTTTCACTAAGGTGCCATTTCAATATCTCTTACTATTTCATCGGGCTCTTAGGGCTCCATGTGATGGAGAGCAGCCACCAAAATATATGATATATACGGTGCCTAGGGTTAATAGCTATAAAACTTAAAAGCAAAAATCCGTTTACTAGTTTCAAAGAGTAATGCTTACATACAAACAGACAGACAAAAATGTTTGAAATCATTGTTAATTATATGAATGGATGTGCAGGAATATTTATATAATATTTTTTTCATTTAAGAATCCCATGGCTCACATACATTAACCGCCTCCTTGCACCTCACGTGCAAATTGGACTCGACGAAGTTGCTATTGTTAACGTGCCGAAGTATATTTCTGACCTCGAGGTAAGTCTTTAACTAACCCAAATTAAATAAGTATTTTTAAATTTACTTGTATTTTCTTAACAGTAGTATCAGTCACTTACACCATGAAACCAATTTTGAAGTATAAACTATATTAAAAGTTTTGCTTAAAAACATATACATGAGTGTCACTTTTACCAAACAAGCCAAAACTCGGTGGTTTTTCGCTCTTAGCGTTCAAATTGAAATGGCTTTGCATTGAATATAACAGGACCTTCTTGAAAAGACACCGAAACGTGTTCAAGCAAACTATGTGATGTGGCGTGTGGCGGGTGCTTCAATTTCCTACTTGACTGATGATTTACGTAGGCGGCAACTAGCCTATGTAACTGCGCTGTCAGGCAAAACGGAACGTGAAAGCCGCTGGAAGGAGTGTGTGGATACCACCAGTGTAAGGTAATAATGTGAAAAAGATCTTAAAAATATAATTAGAGCATCTATGGTAAAATTTCATGCGTCAACGCCTAATATATATATATTTATATTAAATATAGACAGACGTTTGACCGTATTTCACCTGATGGTAAGGGATGTAGCACGGCAGAGGTAACCGATTCACTCACGTTTCACGAAGACGGCCAAACTACTTGGGACCCCTATCTTTATTATACTATCTGTGGTTGGCCAGCGGTGCACCGTACCTCGGACCTCGCTACCCTCCACGACTTAGCATCCGATGCAACAACATCAACAAGCGTCAGAACGGTCCTCTGGTACCTCACGCAACTGTTCTGATCCGCCTTCCTACGATGGCTGCACTGGCTTACGCACCGGAACACAGCAAAGCCGTGGGTAGTAACTAGCCGCGGCCGCGAGGCCTCCCTCCAATATGTGTTACTTTTTTAGCGCCACCCAGGGTATACGTGTAGGACATCGAGGGCTAAATCCTACGGAAGCGAGCAACATGATTCCCCAAAAAATATAATTATGTATATTTTTTTCACGTTTCATATCAAATTAATCAGAAAACAAAAACAATATTTTCAGCATGTCCATCGCCGTGGGAGCTTTGTACATTAGGAAATATTTCAATGAGAACTCAAAAGCTAACGCCTTGGAAATGGTGAACGATATCAGGTATTAAAGCTTACTATTTAAGATAAATGTATTCAGGTTATGCTATTTAGTATTTTATTGATTTCATAAACGTTATACAGGCAACAATTTCGCAAGACATTGGAAAGCGTTGAATGGATGGATGAATTTACTCGTCTAGAAGCATTAGAGAAAGCGGACAGTATGGCCTCCCACATTGCCTATCCTAGCGAAATGTTGAACAATGATAAATTAACCGAATTCTACACTGGGGTAAGCTCTAAAATATATAAAGATATATCTCTGGACCTGGCCTGAAAAGGTGGATCAACAATGAAATACTGTTGTAATTTTCTAAATTATTTTAAATATTTAAACAAATCAATTTATTAACTTAATAATTCATAAATTACATTTTGAGTATCCTAACAAATCTTGGTTTATTTAACATTTTTTCAGCTGGAAATGTCATCAGACAAATTAATGGAATCTGTTTTGAATCTCACTCTCTTCGGTACGGAGTATCTGTTCAGCAAGCTAAGGGAGCCTGTCAACAAGACCGACTGGGTAACTCACGGCCGTCCCGCAATCGTCAACGCATTCTACTCCTCCATCGAAAACAGCATTCGTAAGTTGTGTATCTATTTAATCTCAATCGGCAGCTAACGCCTTCATCAAAACTCAACTAAACTCAGGGGCAGTACCTAAATCACCAAAAAAGCGCAGAATTTGAACAAATCTCTAAAACTATTCAATCGCTAATAATTCAATGCTATTTCTTGGCTATGCTTCAAAACTAGCTATTATTATTATTATTATTATTATTCAATATTGGCTTGCGCTAATAAATGCTTGAGTTTTACAACAATATAATTACGATGAAAATATGTACACGAAAATTGTCGTGATCATTAAATCTGGATAAGCGTGCTTAGCCAATTTATACAGTACAGACAGGACAGGACACAAAACTCTTTCCCGGCTAAAAAACCAATATTCCCGCTCCAGTAGTTATGAACTTTTTTTTTTTTGAGCCTTGATCAGCGTCAGCCGAGCTGGAGGGTGCAAAAGTGATATCCTGAGAGTTTATAGTAGATTTACTATATATTTCTACTCTAATATACTAATATTAAATATATGTTAACATTCCTAATAAAATAAATTAATTTATTTTCTTTTCATGTATATTTCTTTATGTACAGAATTCCCTGCTGGTATTCTCCAGGGCAACTTCTTCTCCGCAAAACGTCCTGCCTACATGAATTATGGAGCTATAGGCTTTGTTATAGGACACGAAATTACTCATGGATTCGATGATCAAGTATTTAATCACAATTTTTTTTTATTTTAAAAACTTTATTGCACGCAGTGGACTGGTGATGATTTCAAATAATACCTTCTTTAAAAAACAATAGAATCAAACATTTGAAAAGCAGTCTCACTAAAATTCTTATAAATATTAATTTAGAGATAGAAGAAATATGTACATTCGCCCTCAAATGATCCAGTATCTTTGTAAGGTTGCCTGTACTTCTAAACAGGAAAAAAAAGTATTCGTGTGATCACCGAACAAAGCTCTACCCCTTTGTATTAGTAAAAATATCAAAAAAATTTTAGACCTCTAAAATTTGAGTAATATCTACTTAACATTTATAACATAATAAATAATTTTATATGCCATATTCCTTTTCAGGGTCGTCAATTCGACAAGAGCGGTAACTTAGTGGACTGGTGGCAAGAGATGACGAAGCAGAAATACTTGGAGAAAGCCAAATGTATTATTGACCAATATTCCAATTATACGGTCAAGGAAGTTTCCATGAAGGTATAGACCATCACAGCCTTGATTCAAATAGTAGTTCTTTTGTATCTGTTAATGCATTATACAATGTATGGGTTACAACCAATCGTTACACGGATAAAAATTGTTTTTTTTTAATTGGTTTTTTAATTGTATTGGCTTTGGAAGGCTGAGAACCTAAATTAATTTATAAAGTATATATTATAAATGCTAATACAATGTGGTAAAACTTAATCACATTTTAATTCTGCCACTGAAAAGACTGAAGAGGTTATCGAGAAAAGGTTCCGTGAGCCATCAACTATGAAGGACACCCTTTGAGGTGGCGTCGATTTACCTACTTTGAATAATTAAAATAAAATTTTCAGTTTTCATAATTGAATAGGTTTAGTTCTATTTTTTTACAACTTTCTTTTTATCATTTTCACATTTTTGTCTTATATATGTATAAAATCACCGATATGATAATTCTATTTATTGACAAGTAGTGTGATTTCTGTTTACATATCTTAATATTCCATTGACGAAATTTATATTTTTTTCAATGTAGCTAAATGGAGTAAACACTCAGGGTGAAAACATAGCGGATAATGGTGGTATCAAAGAGGCGTATTATGCTTATCAAGCTTGGATACAGCGTCATGGCGAGGAATCTCGTCTTCCTGGGCTAGAAAATTACAGCCCCAGACAGGTAAAAACAATTTCCATAAAATCTAAATATGGAAGACTGTAAGCGATATTTCGACTTTAGTTTTGAAAATAAAATTCAATAAGCTCTAGGGCTAAAAACAAATAGGGTAAAGCAATCCTCGTCTAAAACTAATAAAAACAACTTAAATTAAATGAAAGTTATATAATTACATTGTATTTTTTTAGCTTTTCTGGATGAGTGCAGCGAATACCTGGTGCTCAGTTTACCGTAACGAAGCTATTAAACTACGCATCACGACCGGCTTCCATGCACCCGGTCGCTTCCGCGTCGTCGGCCCTATGTCCAATATGGAAGAGTTCGCCGCTGATTTTAAATGCCCACTTGGTTCTGCCATGAACCCTGTTAAAAAATGTAAAGTGTGGTAAAAAGCTTACCTGAATTTAGGCAATGCTCTCTCGGAATATAACCGAAAGTATGCGGACCCTATCTTACTTCCCCTCGCACTAAACTGGCCTTCTGCAGTTTTTACGCACTTAACCCTTCATCCCAGTTAAACGGGTCCACCACTTTCGGTACGTTTAGTGCAATGTCGGATGTTTACATTTAATGTCAAATTACAATGTTGTAATAGTATTGTCAACTAAATGTGGACATTAGTTGACTGTATTAACATAAGTATTGAATCGATCAAATTCTGAAAAATGTCAGTCTATTGATCTATACCATTTTATAAATACTTACAATGTATTTTATATATTGGTAAATTTGGTGTATTGCTGCGACTTTAGAGTGACCATTAAGATTGTTGTAGCATGGATTAGATAATGAAACATGTGTATCAGAAGTACAAACGTCTTTCAGCCCACGATATTATTCTTACCACAAAAAAAATAAATGTTATATGTAAGTTCTCTCTTAAGTAAATCGTAGGCTTAGACTCGAATATTGATTTAAGAAAGAGTTCATTTTTCACTTTGAAAAAACGATCTCATATAATTATATATTCAAAGGCTTGTTCGTAGTTCATTACTATTGTACTATATTCATTGAATATACAAGCACTTTGAATATTAGTATTTAATACTTTACGAAAAAATGTCTGTTTGTATCAGTCTTTGTAAATTTGATTTTGAGTAATTTTTAGTTGAAAATCATTTAATACAAACAGGCCTATTTGAACCTAAAACGACTTTGTTAGAAAGTGTTCAATATGATTTTTTTCTTGTTTCAAGTTATTTCACTACATCTGCACATGGACTCTTGCAGCCTAACGCTAATTTAAAAAAATAGCGATAATTTAATTTTAGGATAAGTGCTTAGTTAAGTAACACTTTTGGAAACAATCCTATTTTATGATTGAAACACCAATTACAAACGATTTTTATCGCCACAATGGGTTTTTTATTTATTTCCTGAATCTTTTTAACCATAGCTAATTAAAATTATGTCGTATACTATATGGCTATAGTAGTTTTGAGAACCAATATATGTGTAGTAGTTTGGGTACATTTTCCTCCAACACAAAAGGAGAATCCTCGAAGCTTGATATTGCCTGACGGGCCGAAGCCCGGTTAGTATGAAAGTTTTAAGCAGAGCGACGTATAGTGACGCTGTGTACCAATAAATTAAGTAAGTACAAGGACACTGCGAATGTTAAGACAAAACATATGATAGAAAAATCATTACAGCTTATCGATATCATAAGGTTATTATCTAGTATAATAGTAAGTGCCTAATAGGCCTTAAGGCATATCATTAAATTGTGTGCAACGAAAAAAGAGGTGCCTTATCTGTCTTGTATTGTTTCTTTTAATTAACCAAGGATAAGAATAGGCCTCTCATCTTCCCTCTTTTTTATGTTAGAGGGCGCAAACGGGAAAGAGTATCACCTAATAATTTATTATTTTGACGTGCGTTGTCAAACAGGCCTGCCCTAAGGCTAACCTACTCTGTATCTATTACGAACTATCTAATCGCAAGTTTCCCACAGAATATATTATATTACAAATATATGAGGACACACATTACAGATTAGTAAACAATTCTTAGACACTTAAAATGTATGCTTTTTTATATTTATATATAATAATGATGTATTCTTTAACCAGCTTCGAAAGGGGGTCTTTAAGCATTCATCAGTCATTCAGTATTTTTTAAATATTTACTAATAAATATTTTTAAAGCGTTTCTGACGTTGAAACCAAAGACAATCAAATTACTAGTATCTAGAAATGGAATTTAGAACGAGGTACTATAGTATAGGACCGCTAGATTAAAGCTTTTATAACTTACTAAAAACGCGCATTAATTAGTTAAATCAAAATTAATATAGCGCATTTTATTGTTACTTCAAATTATCACATTCGTCTCAAATTCTCAATACCAGTTTAGTACTAGCGTCATGGCATGTTAGAATTATATATATATATATTAAGGAATATGCAAAATTCATATTTCATTATAATGATGTTGGTATTTCATACTAAGCATTTAAAAAAACAAAGGTATATGTATAGAGGTTTTAAATGTGTAAAATTACTTTGAAACAATGTTATTATCAAAGTTAATAGAACCTAATTTCTGAAAAATGGACTTTTATTACTGAGCTCAAAAATGCTATTCATCCAGACCTACCTTATTTATTCTATTTCTGTGATTTTTTTTAGCATAATGGTATAGGATCAAGTTAATTGTTGTATAGGTCAATCTAGTACAATGACAATTAAGAGGACATAACTTCCGATTTTATTTTTGACTAAGTCCTTCAAAAGGGGTGTAAATACTTAAATTGTTGTCTACGACCAGAATACGTCAGGCTACGACATTATTAAATAAAACATTGTGCAATACATATTTTTTAATATTTACGCATAGAAACAAGCATACAATTAGAAAAGATTATACATTAATTTGAATAGTCAAAATTCCAAGTTTATTTACCCGTGCATTTTTTAGGTTTTTTTTTTTTTTTTTGTTAACGAGGGGGAAATCTGTTTACAGATTACCCAACCTCATGGGGCTGAGGACTGGGTTATGTGGGGTTCCCTGCTTTCCCTCCATTGGGCTTTGGGTGCCCACTAAAACCCCCCCGGTGGCTCATCATCATCATCATCATCATCTGTGGCTCTACAGCCCTTTGTGGGCTTTGGCCTGGTCCAGCAACCTCTTCCACGTCCGTCTGTCAGTGACCACTTTCTTCCAACTAGCCACACCAATGGTCTTCGCGTCCCGGCCAACGCCGTCCAACCAACGAAGCTTAGGTCTTCCTCGACCTCGATGTCCCTCAGGATTGCTATTCATTGGGTCATTTTGGAGTTCTTGTTTCGTCCATTTGTTGTACATAGCCAGCCATCTCAACCTATTCATCCGCTTTCGCTTCCAGTCAATCCTCAGTAATTGTTCAACTATATGAGAGCTAGCGAACTTTGAGTCGCCGATGCCCGTCGCGACACAATCACTTAGTCTTTGCCTTTCGACATCGGCATTCTTATTTTGTATTCTAAAGCAACTAAAGTGATGTAATTCCTTTACAGTGGAATATCTCAATTGGGCGTCATTATGCGGCGTAACCACTGAGGTTGAGATTAGCAGAAGATTTAATAATTTCCTATCTTCAACCTATTCAGCTGAATATAGCAACTAGAAACTAGCAACATGTGGTTCTGCATAGAAGTCATAAAGCTCGTGATTATAACGGGTTCGCCAATGTTTATCCTCGCAATCTGCACCCAATCCACCTTAAGATTTTCCGTTCAAATATTAGAAGTGCGTTTTCTTCCTTTTCGGTGAGAGCCCACTTATCGGAAGCATAGGTGAGTATAAGTCTTAAAAGAGGTTTATACAATACTACTTTGATATTCCGGGTTAAAGCTGGGAACGGAAATGTTTTAAGAGGCCGAAATAACACTTATTTGAAGCTAATATTCGCCGTCTTACTTCGGCTTATATATCATTCTCCCTTGTTATCCGAGCCCAGATAAACAAAATCCTGGTGTCTCAAATCGGTGCATATTTGAATTCGCTGGCGAACACCACGACAGTTGGGGCCACTCCAACTGCCGTACTCTTCTAGGCTGCTCAACTCAGATGCACAAATGCCCCACTCTGCACATCAGCTGCCTGAAGGTATATTCTCTACTTTTAAAGCCCGAAACATAATTGTTTTCAATGCAATTTGGTAAAAGAAACTTTGCTATTTAGTAATAATAAATTGGTGAGAATTTACAATTGTAGATGAAAATACACATTATGTTGATAATTTAATGATTTGTTCTCAATGCAACTCATAGAAGACATCTTTTCTATTGTTTATATTTGTAACAATTTTCACTCGCTGTTGAAGATCCCATAAAAATAATCCAAATGATTTGTTTTCAATGGCCACTGTAGAAGTCATCTGTACTACTTGATAATTCTATAGGTGGTATGAATTTTTAACAGCTGATGAAAAAACCCATCACAAAGATGATTAAATGATTCCTTTTTAAATATATAATTGTTTTCAATGCAACTGTATAAGGCACCTGTTCAACTGTTCAATCTTTTATTGTATCCATAATTAATTTGTCCTTTATACAACTTTTCAAAAGCATCTTTGTTACTTCTTTATTTATTAGTTGATGTATGCTGATGAAGACACCCATATGTCATTTTAATTGTTTGTTTTCCTAGGACGAGTTGTAGTTCTATAATTAAATCAAGATGTAATTCCAATTGATGAAAAAGGGATTAGCATGTGATCCTTGCTCTATAATAATTGTATTGCATCAATAAAAACTTTTCAATCATAATACATTTTACTTGTGCCTTTTATGTTGTATATATTTTTTATTTTATAATTAAAAGTTTTCACTCTCGTTTTACTAAGATATTGATTTCCAAGAAGTTGTTCTTTACCTGAAAGTTATTTAATAACTGATTTAAAACTTATGGTACTATTTGAATCAATCTCACTTATAAAAGTCAATATAGAAATACCTACATAATAGCAAATTCATTGGTCAAAAGAATTATATTAGCTGCTTCTTCTTCAATTTGCTGAAAATAAAATGAACATAATTATTATTTACATCACAGCAATAGCAAACTAATAGTATACACAGTCTTTAACAATATAAAGCATGTTGTCTCCTACAATGTACTTATTTAGAGTTGATGAAATTTAAATATTGTTTGTTGGGAGTGTGTTTATAGTAGTAGTT